>VMDO01013933.1:0-56398 GCA_007922755.1 Pedetes capensis | reverse complement strand
AAATATCCATAATGAATGTATAACACAGATCACAAGTGGTTAGAATTGGAAATAAATAGATGTGTACATTTCTCTCCAAATTAGAGAAGCCCTACGAATGAGTTATCTTTTCCCTTCATTTAGAATACTTCATCCCCTTGATAAACTTCACCTTAATATAGACTTTTTAAGATCAGGAGATCCTTTGGAAAGCATAAGTAAACTGTACCTCTTCTAAAGACCAATAATATTGTAATTATAAGAATCAGGGGCCTAATACATCTATTTTAGTTCTAGTGCTCCATTCTTTTAGGATTTGAGTACTAGATTAGGCATCCCATCTCTGGATATTTTTAATGCTATTAATTTTAAGAGAGACTTATCTAAAAATAATTTATGTAGTATTTGATACATATTAATTATATATTGCTTAGTTTATGAGCTTTATAGGATAGTATTCGTATATTTAGTTTCTTATGGCCTATATTTTGTATTCACTAGTTTTTGAAACATATATCCATATATCCATTTTGTATGTAGCAATAATTTGTTCATTTTAATTGTTGAATAACGTCCCACTGGTTTAATATATCACATTTAATTAATTGTCATTTAACCATTCCTTCTCCTATCATTGGACTTTAGAATTATTTCCAGCTTTTCTGCTACTGTGCATGTATCATGGTATCTATAAAATGCACAATCGGAAGAGAAATTATAGAATGGAATTATGCAAATATTCAATATTATATAGAGCAAAATTATTTTAAAACCATAGGTTCCTCAATTTTTATACTTCAATAGAACCATTTGACAAGGATTTAAAGAACTCTCAAGTTAAGTATTATAATATTGATCACACATTCATTAGAATTTCATATTGAGTATAAATATCTCCAAGTCAAGAAAAATATACAAAGTCTATACAAAGTTCAAAGCAGGATCACAAAGAAAACAGGGAAATAAGACCCAATGATTCCTTCCTACATTCTTTCCTTCCTCCCTCCCTCCCTCTCTTTGTTTCCCTTCCTTCCTTCCTTCCTTTCTTCCTTCCTTCCTTCCTTCCTCCCTTGCTCTCTTCCTTCCTCCCTTCCTTCCTTCCTCCCTTTCTCTTTATCTCTTCCTTCCTCCTCTCCTCTCCTCTCCTCTCCTCTCCTCTCCTCTCCTCTCCTCTTCTCTTCTCTTTTCTTCCTGCACTACAAGAGGTTGAACTCAGGGTCTCACACATGCTAGGCAAGTACTGTATCACTGAACTGCACTCCCAGGCCCTTTATTATTTTTTATTTTTGAGACAGGTCACACTAAGTTGCGCAGGCTGCTTCTGGCTTTGAACCTGCAATCTTCTTGCCTCAGCTTCCTGAATAGCTGGGATAACAGGCATGCACTGTGGTGCCCTGCTTAAATTCATATGTGTGTGTATATATATGTGTGTGTATATATATACACATATGTATGTTTGTACACACACACACATATATACATATATATATATATATATATATATATATATATCCATAATTATGATGCCTATAAATAAAACTCTTATTTAGGATATTGAGCTTTGAGCTTTGTATATATGATTGGTTTGAAAAATAATGTAGCAACTTCCAAGTTCTTTCTTGTAAGATACTACAACAGTGTTTCTTCTCTCATAGAATATATAATTACCTGCATATTAATTTACTTGACATAAATGTACAAATGATGATATAATATGGTTTCATGGCTATGACTGCGCCTACAGCCATAGCCCTTTGGCGTCTGATCCTGTCAGATCTCCGAAGCTCAGCAGGGTTGGGCCTGGTTAGTACTTGGATGGGAGACCACCTGGGCCCCCACACACTACTGTAGGCTTGGGAGAAGGACCTGGCAACCCACTCCCAAAAACCAATCTGCCATTGAAAACCCCATGAATAGCAGAGAAGCGCTGACGCTAGTGTCCCACCTGTTGTACGCTATGAGTCAGATACTGACTCAATGGCACCTAACAACAACAACAACATGGCTATGATTGTCAAATAAGTTAAACGATAGGAGAGTTTTATAAAATTAAGACCCTGCTGTTTAGTGCATTGTTTTCCAGCCTTTTTGATACCAGGGACTGGCTTCATGGAAGACAATTTTTCCACAGACTGAGGATGGGGGGATGCTGATCTGACAGGAGGTAGAGCTCAGGGATTAATGCCAGTGATGAGGAGCAGATGTAACTACAGATGTAACTACAGATGGTACTGGTCTGAGGCCCAGGGTTTGGAGACCCTTGGTTTAGTGAATATCCTTAATGAATGTATAATGTGAACCAAGTCCATTAAATGCCAGACCTTCTGTGATGTCAATTTTCATAGCTACTTGGCCTACGTTCCTGATTTATAGCATTTATTGAGGACTATTAACAAAGGACATTTAGAGATTGCTATTGAAATGAACATGGGGAATGCAGGGTGGTGCAAATGTGAGCCTGATAGACTCCCCAATCAATTTAACTAATCAGTTAGTTCTCTATAGTAGTGACAAAGAACTACTAAATTTTGATGAGGGGTTAGGACAGACAAGCCAGGAATATGCAGTGTTTACCAAAGTAGGAGCCTGGGAGGGTGGCAGCATCTGGAGATAGCACCTTATGTCCACCTTTCCACTCCAGAGCAAGTGTCTAACTACAAATGAGAGGAGGAGAGGGGCCATTGCAGGTGGTGGATTGGCACATCTTAAATTGAGCTGGATGTGTCTAAGACAATAAGTTGATCATTATTTCTGTATATTAAATTGTTAGCCAGATTTTTGTCATTGAGTTAAATTGGAGAGTCTAGGTCAATTAAATCTCTTTAGTGCCTTGTTGTTGTTGTTAGATGCTATTGAATCAGGTCGATTTATAATGATATTCATAGGGTTTTATAACAATCTTCATAGGGTTTTCAATGGCTGATTAATTTGGGATTGCTTTGGGAGTGGATTGCCACTTCCTTTTCCCGTTTTTGCAGTGCTGGTAATTGAACCTGGGTCCTCAGAGGGTGCAGTGTGGCACTCTCCCAACTGAACTAAATCTCCTTTAGTGCCTAGGTATTTTTTAATCTCTTTGAACCTTCCTTTTTTTTTTTTTTTTTAAGTATTAGAAAGTTGATCCCAAGACCTCACGCATGCTAGGCAAGTGCTCTACCATTGAGCTGTACCCCCACACCCTTTTTAAATTTATTTTATTTTGAGACAATGTCTCACTAAGTTGTGCAGGCTGCCTCTGGCCTTAAACTTGCCATCCTCTTGCCTCAGCCTCCTGAGTAGCTGGGATTTCAGGCATGTGCCTCAGCACCCGACTCCTGAAATCATTTCTGAGACTCTTCTTTATTCAATTAAAAAAATATAAAACCTCTCCTCCCATTTAATAATTCTAACACATAACTACTAAATTCATTGTCATAAATATTTGTCTGTAAACCTGGAGTTTTACTTTGTTACATACTTTCTGAAATTAAAGCCTGGCACTAAACATAGTATACCCAAAGTTTTAAAATGTTTTGGATTACTTTAAAAATAAAATAAGACCTCTAAGAAGGATTATAAATACACTAAGAGAGTTCATCAACAAGTATACAGTGATTCTATAATTAAAACAATATAGGAAAAATATTTTTACAACTGGGTTTTGCCCAGCTTATGAACCTACAGCACAGCCAGTTTCTTAGAAAGGGGACCAGAAGAACTAATTTAGTTTGTTTACCAGGGATTGAAAAACAACAGGAATTACTAGCTACTGAAAAATGAGAAATGAAGGTGAAAGACACTCAAGTGTGACATTAAAATAACTAACCTTCATTATCTGCCAGTTTGCCAGTGTCCTCTGATGAGGAAAAGTATGTACTTATCCTCCCACCCGTGTATGATCCTTAGTTTCATTTTATTAAAAAAAATGAATATATCAGTTGCATCTTGTAAAGCAGCCATTGCTATTATGAATGGGAGGCCTTGAGTAAAATCATCAAACACCAAAACCTTTCGATAACATTGGTTGAATTGGTGCCTTTTTTTCCAAAGAATTTCTTAAAATATGTTGTTTTTTTCATTATTTTACATTAAGTTGAGTAACAAAGTTTTTGTGGTTTCATTCATGTTAAGACGGTTGAAGAATAGTAAGGCATCCACAGATGGACATCGGTACATTTTTCGTGGCCGGATCAATACTGAGGTGATGGAAGTGGAGAATCTGGATGATGGCACAGGTGAGTGATCAGTGGGTTTGAAGTAGAATGCCAAGAGTAACCGCCCTGGTAAAACAGAATTCTCAACTTCAGCAATTTATTTGCCATGCATTGAGTTTAGGAGTATTTTGTTAGAGCAATTGGGTAGAGGGAAGAGAAGGTAAATAAAGGAGTGTAGGACTCTTGTGAAAGTGCAAAATGATGTCTCTGTTTTTATGCCTGTATTATGGTGTTTTGTTACAATAGCTCTGTAGAATAATTTGAAATCAGTTGTTTTGATGGGTTCAACATTGCTCATTTTGCTCAGGATTGCTTTGGCTATTCTAGATCTTTTGTACTTCCCATATGAATTGTGAGATTGCTTTTTCTAGTTCTATGAAGAATGTCATTGGCATTTTGATGATGAGTACATTGACACTGTAGATCACTTTCAGTAATATGGCCATTTTACCAATATTAATTCTCATTGTCTATGAACATTGACAGTCTTTCCATTTTCTAGTGTCTTCCATAGTTTGTTTCTTTGGTGTTTCATAATTTTCATTGTAGAAGTCTTTGGTCTCTCACTTCTTTGGTTTGGTTTTTGCCTACTTCTTTCCCCACCTTTTTTCTGAGGCTATTGTGAATTGTATTGTTTTCCTCATCTCTTTCACAGATGGGTTCAATATTGATGAATGAGAAAAGTACTGACTTCTGTGTGTTGATTTTGTATCCCCCTGCTACTTTGGTGAATTTATCAGGAATCTTCAGGACTTTCTAAGTAAGAATCATATGAGCTGCAAATAGGGACAATTTGACTTTTTCCATTTCAATTTGTGTTCCTTTTATTTCTTTCTCTTGTCTTATTTCTCTGGCTAAAATTCCAAGTAGTATATTGAATAAGAGTGGTGAGTAAATTTTCTTATTTCATTCCTGATTTTAGAGGAAACACATTTAGTTTTTCACCATGCAATATGATGTTGGGTGTGGGTTTGTCACATGTAGCCTTTGTCATGTTGAGGCATGTTCCTTCTAGTTCCTAGTTTCTTCAGGTATTTTAGCATGAAAAGATGTTGAGTTTCATCAAAGGCCTTTCCTGCATCTATTTAGATGATCATGTAATTTTTATCCTTGATTCAATTTCTTTGCTGTATTATGTTTATTGATTTATACATGTTAAACCTTCTTTGCATATCTAGAATAAAACCAATTTGATCATAGTGTGTGATCTTTCTAATGTGTCATTGAATTCAGTTTGCAAGTTTTTTTTATTGAAGAATTTTACATTTATGTTCATCAAGGATATTGGTCTATAGTTTTCTTTTTGTTGTGTCCTTACCTGATCTTAGTATCAATGTAATATTGACTTCATAGAATGAGTTTGGAAGCATTCTTTACCTTTCTATTTTATGGAATAGTTTGAGGAGGATTGGTCTTATTTCTTCTTTAAAAGTCTAGTAGAATTCGCCTGTGAATCTGTGGAAATCTGTCTGGTTCTGGGGTTTTCTTTTTAGGTTGTTGTTGTTGTTGTTAGATGCCGTCGAGTCGGTATCCGACTCATAGCGAGCCTCTGTACAACAGGGGAAACACTATTGTCAGTGCTTCTCTGCTCTTCATAGGGTTTTCAATGGAAGATTGATTTTTGGGAGGGGGTTGCCAGGTCCTTCTCCCAGCCTACAGCTTCTGTTGTTCCCAGGCGGTCTCCCATCCAGGTACTAACCAGGCCCGATCCTGCTTAGCTTCCGAGATCTGACAGGATCGGATGTCACAGGGCTATAGCTGCAGGCTTCTTTTTAGGAGACTTGTTTATTGCAGTTTCAATCTTATTGCTTTTCATTTCCAAGATTTCTGTTTGATTCTATTTCAGAATACTTATCTTTTTAGTGGGCTGGGGTTTAGCTCAGTTGGTAGAATGCTGCTCTGTACTCTCTGAGGCCCTGGGTTTGATCCCTAGCACCACAAAAATGAGAGGAGGGCCTGGCAGCCCACTCTCAAAACAATTCTGAAACAAAGAGCCATCAGAAACCCTATGAATAGCAGAGAAGCACTGACAATAGTGCTGGCCATGGCATAATGTTGGGGAGTATTTTTTTCTGTTGTACATAGGGTCACCATGAGTCGGACCCAACTCGACAGCACCGAACAATATCTTTTTATTGACTTGTTCTTTCATATCTTGTATTGCCTTCCTTAATTCATTCAGGTGTTTATTTATATCCTCTCTGAATTCATTGATCATTTAAAAAAATTAGACTTTTGAATTCTTTCTCTGGCATTTTATCTACTTTAATACCTTTATATTTAGTTACTGAGGAGTGGTGGACTTGGAAAAGTCATGTTGCTTAGTTTTGTTTTTTTTAAAAATATATTTCCTGTGTTTCTGTGTTGATATTTGTGTGTCTGTTGGGATAGATGTCTCTTCCACTTTATGTGAGGGTCTTGTTCATGAGCAGCCTTCTTTTGTGGGATCAATCCCCAGGGTGGTGCAGAAGGAGAAAAGAAACTGCAATAAAAATAATCACACAAAACACAAACCGGATACAAAAACACAGTATAAACTGTCATTAGCAGTGCAGGGACGCAGTCTAGCACTGCTGCCTGTGGCTTGTGGAGGTCCCCTGCTCAGGGACCTCTACTCAGGTGGGGCTGAGTCTTTGGCTCCATTGCAGAAAAGAATTTCAGGACGAGTCAGAGTGAAACAAAGTTCGTTATTAGGTAGAGGTAAGAGATAATACACATTTTAGGCTGAAGTTTTCAATGGCTGTTTCGGGATTGCCTTGGGAGTGGATTGCCAGACCCTTCTCCCATTTTTGCGGTGCTGGGAATTGAACTCGGGACCTCAGAGACTGCAGCGCAGTGCTCTACCAACTGAGCCAAATCTCAGCACGTCTGACTCATAGCAACCCTTATAGGGTTTTTCAATGGCTGATTGTTTTGGGATTGCCTTGGGAGTGGATTGCCACATCCTTATCCCATTTTTGCGGTGCTGGGAATCAAACTCAGGACCTCAGAGACTGCAGAGCAGCACTCTACCAACTGAGCTAAATCCCAGCCCCAAAATAATAATATAGAATACTAAAAAGCTAAATATTAATAATGCAAAAATAATGATAATAAAATAATTTTTTAAATGTTGGGGTATGAGGAAAGGGAAAAAAGAGAGCAGAGGGAAAGAAAGAAAAGAAAGTGAGAAAGAGTAAGACAAACAAGAGATTTTTAAAAAGTCCAGCTGAAGAATAAGAAAAGGAAATAAAATTAGGTAAAGTTAAAAAAAAAGAAAAAAGAAGAATGAGTCAAAAATTCCTTCTAGCCAGCTCGGGAGGCGGAGGCGGGAGGATCGCAAGTTCGAGACCAGAGGCAGTCTGTGTAACTTAGCGAGACCCTGTCTCAAAAAGTAAAAAGTGGGCTGAGGTGCAGCTCATTGGTCCAGCACTTGCAGAGCATGCAGGCACGAGGCCCTGGGTTCAACTCCCAGTACTGCAAAAAAAAAAAAAAAAAAAAAAAAAAATTCCTTCTAGCCAAGGTACTTGGATTGGAGAAGCTTCTTTCTAGGTCCTATAACATTGGAATCTGCCAGGTATGGGGGTAAAGGGTCACAACTAAGGCCTTTTGCAATTCCTTTCAGTTTCTCTACCAAACAGGTTGGTTGTGATGGTTAACCATGTCCACCTGATTGTACTGAGAAGCGTCTAGATTGGTAAAGCGCACCTCTGGGTGTGTCTGAGCGACCAGTTCCAGTGAGGAAGGGGGGAAGACCCGCCTTAAATATGGGCGGCATGATCCCCATAGGCTGGGTATCTGGATGGAATAAACCAGAAAAAAGAGAAGGCGGAGTGCATTCCCTGTCTACTTCCTGGTTGCCATGATTTAGGTTGCTGAGATGTGGTGCCCCTTCCAGGCTTGATGGACTGAAACCTCTGAACCTGTGAGCCAAAATCAATTCTTCCTCCCTTAAGCTGCCTCTCAGGTGCTTTGTCACAGCAGTGCTGTGTGCAGGGTGAGCTCTGGCTCAACTCCCTGGTGGGCTGGTGAAAGGTGTGCTGTTCGCGGCAAGGCCGCATTCACTCTAGAGGCTTTTTGCACGCAGAGCTACTGGTAGTCTGGATATGTTTGGCAGGTGCTCATTTGCTGCACAGGCCCCTAGTCTGTGCATTTAGGGGTGTGGCAAATGCCCAAGCTGCTGCATATCCCCTAATACTTTCTGGAGAGTGGGGGAAACCGAGCAAGTTTTGCACAGGATGGAGGGAACTGGGGCAACTGAGCCACCGACCAGCCTGGGTCTCAGTGCTCTCAGAACCAGATCCTGTGGCAAACCTCAGGCAGCTGGTCTCACTCCTCACCACTGAGGGCAGGGCCACTGCCTACCATGGTGTTCCACTATCGCCATTGCTTGCACTTCCCAGCAGGTCTGCATCAGTCCTGGCGCTTCTCCATGACCCCTGTCTGTGGTGACCACCATCCCCCATCACTTTTGCAGCGTGTCCCCCAGGACCCTGAGTAGTGGTGGTTCTGTTTGTTCTGATCTTCAGTGTAGCTCAGTCCCTAACAATAGGTCCCCTGGCAAGATGGCGCCTGGTGATAGCACTGGGAGAGGTGGTGAGTGATGCAATCGATTTCTTCATCAGAGCTGGCCGTCCAGCAGGATGAGCCACTTTCAGGCCAGATCCCTGCACTGGATTTAAAGCTTGCAAGAACCATGGGTGTTTCCTGCAGTTAGGACGGCCGATCAATCGATCTCTCGTTAGTATTGGGACTGACTGCTCTTTCTGGCTACCTGTGCACTTCACTAGTCAGCTCCCATTCCTCCTGCTTCAGAGCCAGGTTGGCGTGCCAATTTTTTTGTACTTTTCTCTGAGTTGCTTTTCTGCTTCTTTGTGCTTTGTAGCTTTCTGAACAGGTCTCTCTTGATTCCCAGAGCACCCACTCTCTTTCTCTTTGGAATAGTTTCTCCTTCTTGCCCTGACTCTTCTCACTGTCAGAGTAACAGAAAGGGTGCTTCTGTCCCCTCATCTTACCCAGGAACCCCTTTGTTAGCATCATAACAGTCAAGTACTTAAGGAGTGAACCATGATTGTGGCAAATGAGAAAAAAACAAGCCAGGAGCAAAACTCAGGTTGTGCCTGAAACTGGGTGCTCACCTGGGAGGCGTGGCATCGTGTGGAGCAGTTCCTCATAGGCTAATGGTTAGCGGTGTGGAGCTGTCAGACAGCTGGCTCATTTCAAATTTTCTCTATGTTGCAGGATGTACTTTGGGGCTGGGATTTAGCTCAATTGGTAGAGCACTGCGCTGCAGTCTCTGAGGTCCTGAGTTCAATTCCCAGAACCGCAAAAATGGGAGAAGGACCTGGCAATCCACTCCCAAGGCAATCCCGAAACAGTCAGCCATTGAAAACCGTATGAGGGTCGCTATGAGTTGGATACCGACTCGACGGCACCTGACAACAAGCAGGATGTACTACAGTTGCAGACATTCCCTTGCTGACATGTGGACCCAGCAGACTGTCCTTAGCAAGATGTACACACTAGTTTTCATAAGGTGGCAGTAATTCATTTTACACTTTCTAAGACTTTGTCATGACAGTTAGAAATGTTATCTGTCTAAAACGTTAAAGCCTGTCTTACTTCAGTAATCTGAATGTTCAAGAGGACACCTGAAATCCTTTTTTTGCTTTTGATTGGGCGGACAACAGATAGTAACAACATCTGTAGCACCGTCACTCTGTTCTTTTTTGGCTCTGCCTACCTTTAAGGGAACCACTCTTCCTCTTTTGCTCTGGCACTTTCTTTATGTTGCTCTTTTCATGCTTTTCCATAGGCTTAAAGTTCCTGGCCTTACTTCCTCAGGGATTGAACCTCCACCCCTTTTGCCCAGTTCCTTTGCCCCTCTGCAATGATATGGTTGCTGTGATTACTGTGCTTATGGGAAACTAGGGCGCTAGATAAAGAACTGTAAGAGCCAAGGGCCTTTGGTGGCATGGCCATGTAATGGTGAGGTGGGAAGGGAGTGAGATCCTCTGAGGGGTGATTCAAACAGAGCTTTTTACACAAATGGCCATTGGATTCAATCTCATGAAAAATTTTTATTAGTGCTTGTTATATTCCAGCCTTCAGGGACTCAGTTCCTGGTGGTAGGAGCATTGTAGAAGATGGCGTAAAACTGGTGGTATGAATTGAGGGGAAAACAGGACACTTGTTGTCATTACGTGCTGTTGAGTCACACCCAACTCATAGAGGCCCTGTGTACAACGGAACAACACACTCCCTGACACTGTGCCATGCCCAGCACTATTGTCAGTGCTTCTCTGCTATTCATAGGATTTTCAATGGCGGCTTGTTTTGGGAGTGAGTTGCCAGGTCCTTCTCCTTAGCCTGAAGTACCTGGTATTCCCAGGCAATCTCCCATCCAAGGACTAACCAGGCCAACCCTGCTAAACTTCTGAGATTAATTGGGATCGGATGCCTGGGTGCCATAGCCATAGACATTATTCCCTTAGGGGCTTTGATTTTTTTTCTCCTTGAATATACATTAACAGTATACAGCAGGAATTTGGCTGCAGGTAGTTGCTGTTAAGGTCACTTAGAGAACTTCAGGCCATACAATTGGATACCTTCCCTTAGCTTCCTCCAGGGAAGCTAGTTTTCTCATGGGTGTATCCACTAGGTCTCTGGGGAAAGTGTACATCATCTGCTAGACTTGGAAATTCAAAATTAGAAGGTTTGATGTTGGACAGGATCTCAAGGATCAAGTAATATACTTCCTTAACATTTCAGGTGATAGAAATGAAGCCAGATTTAAGAGGTGACTCATTCAAGTTACCAGTTGTTCAGTACAGGGCTGAAGCTAGGTTTAAGTTTGCTAGGTTTCTGTGTTCAGGCCTTGAGAAACTGAAGAGCAGAAGCTTCGCATGAGTTTTAAATTATGGAGACCAAGTGGAAAGCACTGAAGGAATCAGTGTGCGAAGATTCATTTTGGTTGCTCATTTCTTCTAAGAACCAATCTGGATGCTGCATCACCTTTCTCCCTTTCTTATTTCCTTGGTCATTTCCATCACAGAAGTTTCATTTCTTTTTGGTAAACTCAGATTTTAAGTCTGCTTACTTCATGCTCTGTAAGTGGAGCTCTGATCCTGATAGATCTCTGCTGGGCTGATTAACATTCACTTGCCAAGTATTTTCCACACTTGGGCCCTGGATAAGTTGAGTGATAGATGAGCAGATACCATCAGCCTTATCTGCTATTGCCAAAACCAAGAAACAACAGCTATAACATATCTAAATAATAAAAATTCATGAATTGAGATATAGTTTTAAGCATGCTTGAAGCTTTTGGAGGAAAATCAAATGGAAAAGTTTTCCTTCTCTTTGAATTATAGAAATTGTATTTTTATATACTGTGTACATGTAAGTAAAATGTTTTTCTTTTATGATGAAGAAATCTGACAGCTAATTGCATTGATTCAGCTCAAAACTTGCAGAACAAGTAATTGCCTTTGGAGTGACACTAAATAAGCTTTCAGCTGACATATACATGTCTCAAATCTTTTGAGAAATAAATATTGTAATTTTATTTATAATGCTTAATGAGTTGTTTTGTTATCATAGTTGTATCTTAGCATGTTGTTGTTGGGTGCCGTCGAGTTGGTATCCGACTCATAGCGACCCTCATAGGGTTTTCAATGGCTGACTGTTTCAGGATTGCCTTGGGAGTGGATTGCCAGACCCTTCTCCCATTTTTGCGGTGCTGGGAATTGAACTCGGGACTTCAGAGACTGCAGCACAGCGCTCTACCAACTGAGCCAAATCCCAGCCATCTTAGCATAGAAAATTTAATTAAATGACAGTATGACATGCAGAAGTGCAAAAATTTGTATATTTGTTTAAATGTACCCATGTTATTTCTTATATTGAAGGAAAGTCAATAATTGAGTATATAGCCAGATTTCCATTTATCCAGTCTCTAGAAGTCAACTGTCATTTCAGTGACTCTAACTTAATTCCTCTTTAGAGATTCTTTCTGTGGATATTAGTTTGATCATAATGCTGTAAAAATGTGCAACTTAAAAATAATAGTAGGAAAGCTATTGAAGTTCCTAGGATTAATTTTTATGGTAATTTTTATAGTGCTACTTGGAAAGCCATACAAAAAGTTGTCCTAGGTCCTTTGTAGGTCTACAACCATCCCATCCCGGCTTCTGATCTCATCTGATCTTAGAAGCCAAGCAGGGTCAGGCCTGATTAGTACTTGGATGAGAGACCACCTGGGAATACCAGGGGCTGTAGGTTTGGGAGAAGGACCTGGCAACCCACTCCTGAAACAGTCAGCCATCAAAAACCCTATGAATAGCAGAGAAGCACTGACAATAATGCTGGAATGGCACAGTGTTGGGTACTGTTTCGTATGTTATTCATAGGGTTGCCATGAGTTGAACTCTACCAGATGGCATTTAACAATAACAAGGTCCTTTGTATTCTCTCTTAAGATCTAGATTCTTCCAACTGGGCTCAGTGGCGCATGCCTGTAATCCCAGTGGCTTGGGAGGCGACAGCAGGAGGATCACAAGTTCAGGACCAGAGGCAGTCTGCATAACTTAGCGAGACCCTGTCTCAAAAAGTAAAAAAAATAGGCTAGGGGTGTAACTCAGTGGTACAGCACTTGCAAAGCATGCAAGTATGAGGCCCTGGATTCAGCCCCCAGTATCAGGAAAAAAAAAAAATCTAGATTGTGAGTGCTCTATCATTAAGCTGCACCACCAACTCCTCTTTCATTTTTTATCTTGAGAGAAAGTCTTGCTAAATTATGAAGGCTGCTTCTGGCCTCAAACTTGAATCCTCCTGAGTTAGTATACTAAATCACTGGGCTTAACATGTGTGCCACCCAAAAGCTACACTCTTTTTTGTGTTTGGACAGAAAGCAAGAAGGTTAACTTTTAGAAAATGTAGTCTGTAGTTCAGTGTTAGACAAACCATTGATTTCAAAACAATAGCCAAATTTGAATTAGGTAATAGGGACATTTTTAATTCTTAATGTGTTCTTTTTTTTTTTTTTTTTTTGAGGTGCTGGGGATCAAAGTAGCACCTTGTGAATGCTAGGCAAGTGCTGTACCACTGAGATACATCCCCAGCCCTTAAGATATTCTTTAAAAGTATGATTCTTAAAGAAGAAAGATTTCAGCTGTCATTTTTAATATAAATATTTGAAACTACCTTAAGATAGTGAATGTTATTTTTATGAAAATAAGTTTGCTTCTAAGTGAGATTTAAAAATACCTTTTTCCTTTTTATTCGTATATTCTAAAAACACTTAGAACTATAATTTTTTATCTTTCATTTAAATGAAAGCATTATATTAATGATAGTCATGTTTATTATCAAAACAACACAGTTTTTGTTATATAATAGCCAGTTGAATAGATAAACCATAAACACCTTAACAACTGTGATCTTACATAAACTGGTGAATACATTCTTGATGAAAAAGTAGCAACATCTTTGCAATGTTGAAGAGTGTAAGGAGCATAATAGTTCTGATAGTTCTGATAGTTCTGATAGTTCATAATAGTTCTGATACACTTAAATCTTGAATGTTATTAATTTAAGAGAATTAATTTGAGAATTAAAAAAGGTCAAAGGATGAGCTACTTTTTAGAGTTTTAAAAGTAAATTAGAATGTTTATTTTTCTTTGTCATAAATAATCTTATGCTATTTTGAATGCCAGAAAATTTCCTTATATTATTTGATAAAGTCAAAGATATATTCTAAAATATAATTTCATAAGATTAAATTTTCATGTGAGCAAATTGCAATATTTAAAATTTCCTGTGGAAATTTATACATTTATACTGTTGATCACCAGAACAAGGATTGAATACCCTACATTATGTGAACATCATTTCTTGATGTTATGAATATTTTGGCATTTTCTTTTGTTTCCTGGTGTATGCATATAATACTTGTATATTGTCCATCTTATTAAAATGCAAAAGTTATTAGATACCAATATGTTCTGAGATTTAGAATGTATCAGTTTTGGAAGAACTCTACCTCATTAAATGAGACTGTGCTGAATCAAGAGTAAGGAATTTGCAAATTGTATAGCTTCAAAGTAATTAATGGCTTGTTTAGGTCTGCCTCTTGAATATTTCTGATTTTAGAAGAAATCAGATACTAGACACTATTGAGCTTCCATATTACACATTTAAAGAATGACAATTTTAATTCCATTCTCTTTTGGACACTTTTTATAAAATTAATATTTTAGATCCATTGAAACTTGCAAATTTCTGTGTTTACCATTTAATACATTAATACATTATTAAATGAAACAAAAATATTTTAAAATTCCTATTAAGGACAAAGGCACTGGAGGTGTTGCACAGTGGTAGAGTACATACATAGCATTTGAGAAGCCCTGGTTCAGTCCCCAGTACCAAAACAAAACAAAACCTACTAATGACAAAATACTGTTGGGGTTTTTCATAGTCTTAGTGAGAGTGTTGTGTATGGATAGGTCTAATTCTTATTTTAAATATGTTGAAAAATGTACTATCATTATAAGTTGCTGTTGTTAGGTGCCATCAAGTCAGTGTCCGACTCATAGCGACCCTACATACTACAGGCGAAACACTACTGTCAGTGCTTCTCTTCTATTCATAGGGTTTTCAGTGGCAGATTGATTTTTGGGAGTGGGTTATTGGGTTCTTCTTCCAAGCTGACAGTATCTGGTGTTCCCAAGTGGTCTCCTATGCGAGTATTAACCAGGCCCGACCCTGCTTAGCTTCTGAGATTTGACAGGATTGGATGCCACAGTGGTACAGCTGCAGGCATCATTATATAAGCTATAAATCACTATCTTTTGAAGCAAATGAGAAGCAGTTGCTTATTTTATAAAATATCTGGTAATTATTATATGAAGTATGTATACTACATTTCATATGTGTATATATGTATGTGCATAAATATACATATATAAATGTGTATATATGTTTAAAATTGCATCTTTTTAAAAAATTGATATGAAGTTATCCTGTAAATTTTAAAAATTTATGCCTTCCTTTAAAATTATATGATGTGCCGGGCATGGTGGTGCATACCTGTAATCCCAGTGACTTGTGAAGTGGAGACAGGAGGATTGCTACTTTGAAGCCAGAGACAGCCTGAATTTATCAAGACCTTGTCTCAAAATAAAAAAAGTAAGAAATGAACTGGAAGTGTGGCTCAGTGGCAGAGTGCTCGTAAGAAAAGCATGCATGAGGCCCTGGGTTCAATTCCCCACTATAGTTTAAAAAAAAATTATGACACAAGCTGATTTTTTTTCAAAATACTATATGAGTATCATAATTAACCTATATTTTGAGATAGTACACTTTATAGTCACTAATGATCTGTGTTTCTGAACCTTGAAACAATAGCAGTCAATCACTAGCTCACATGTCTGGTTTCAAGTTTAATTGTATGGTTTCCCAAGGCATTTTGAATGCACAGGCTGGAGCACTCCGGCTCAGCTTCATGGAAGTTGTTGTTGTTAGGTGCCGTCAAGTTGGTATCCGACTCATAGCGACCCTCATAGGGTTTTCAATGGCCGACTGTTTCGGGATTGCCTTGGGAGTGGATTGCCAGGTCCTTCTTCATGGAAGAGGTGGGTCATTTTAAAAGGAGAATGAGTCCATGTAGCAAAGAGGAGAGTGGGGTAGCTTTATAAGAAGCTCAGCCTGGGAAATACATCAGAATTCATAGGATGACCAGGAAAGCAGCAGACAAGAGCAAAGATGTGGGAACACATTAGCACATTGTGGGAAATAGCATCAGTTAGATTGAATTGTTGTTGTTGTTGTTGTTAGGTGCCGACTCATAGCGACCCTCTGTACAACAGGGGAAACACTATCGTCAGTGCTTCTCTGCTGTTCATAGGGTTTTCAATGGCAGATTGATTTTTGGGAGGGGGTTGCCAGGTCCTTCTCCCAAGCCTACAGCTTCTGGTGTTCCCAGGCAGTCTCCCATCCAGGTACTAGCCAGGCCCGACCCTGCTTAGCTTCCGAGATCTGACGGGATCGGATGCGACAGGGCTACAGCTGCAGGCCTTTAGATTGAATGGGAATAGAAAAATCTTTTAAAGCAAGGTCTATGTGTTTTGACTTGATCTAAGCCTTTTGAACTAAGACATGATGTGATGAAAAATACTCAAGGAAGAGCCATTAGGGTATGAAAAGGAGAGTGACCCAATTTCAGTAATCCAGGAAGGGAAGGGAGACTTGAGTTCTAGAGGTAGCTGGCCCAGGGCACACACCTGTGCATGTCAGGAGCATTGCCTTGATCTTGGCACATGAACTTGTTCCATTGTGCTGTGTGGGAGGAATATATGTTGTGCTCATTTTAAAGTAAATTCAGTGTTTATCACATAGGTTGCATGAGGCTTCTGTGGTTTTCTTTATCTAGAGTGTGGTTAAAGAGGTAATAGCACTAGTCTTCATAAACAGCAGGGCAAGGTTCACTTAGCTAACCATGGATACTAGTCTTGTCAGATGACAAATCATGTGTGTGTGTGGGGGGTTGTGAATGTGTACTGTTTGAAATTTTTTGCAAACATATTCTACCAGTTTATCAAAGTTTCTCAGTTTTATTACTGTTAAGGAGAATTTGTAGTATAATTATGAAGTAATAATTTTTATTTTCCCACTACTACTCATTAATACTTATTTGACATGAATTTTGAGGTTCTGCTACTTTGTATAGGATATGAACGTGAATTAAATATGTAAAGATAAAAGTACTGAAGTTCTTTTTAAGACAAAAAAGTGGACTGTTTTAAAAGTGGACTGTAATTTCTTTATGATGGAGAAAATTATCTGCCAGTATGAATCTCTATTTTGCAGGAAGTTGCTACTGATTATCTCCAGGCTTATGACACATATATAAAATACAGGCTAATGTGTAACATAATTTAATTCTGACTCAAATGTATCCTGGAAGTTTTAAAGACCCCACCACTGTAGAGCATCATTTACTAATGTGTTTTGAAGATTAATAGTCTAGTAGCAGGTAATGTGTGGTAATTTTGGCACTGATGGAAAAGACTGCAGGAAGCAGATTATGGGACAATTTGTGATTAAAAAAAAATCTGCTTCTACTCAAATCTTATGTAATAAAATAGATCATTTGAGGAAAAATCACCAGGCTAGGTAAAGTGCCTCAAAATCTTTGTCTGAGTTACCTCTAACATTTTTTGTGGCTTAACTTCTTTGTACTGGCCAATGTCACTTGATGACTTTCAGGAGAGACAAATGAAAAATGTCAGTTTAGCTGATGTCAATGCTGATTCAGGCATCTGTCATCTGTCTTTCCATCTTGGAATCTTTGCTCAGTGGGGACTGTCTTGCCAACAAAAGTTGCTTATGAGTTATATTGGGGCTGGGGTTTAGTTCAGCAGAATGCTGCTCCATACGCTCTAAGGACCTGGGTTTGATCTCCAGCACCACCAAAATGGGAGAAGGACACGCAATCCACTTCCGAAGCAATCCTGGAACAGTCAGCCATTGAAAACCCGTCATTCCATAAATCCCATCATTCCACATAATTCCCATGAACAGAAACTGAGAAAAAAAATTTCTTTGGGGAATCAGTTGACATTGTCTTTTTCAATTTTCGCTAAATTGTCATGCTGGATTTGAAAATGTCACCAGCAAACCCACAACTCTCTGCCTAATGTGAGGTAGAACATAGTGACATAACTTAGGTGCCATTGAATTGGGTCCCACTCCTAGTGACCCACATAGGGTTTTCAATGACTGTTTTTGGATTGCTTTGGGAGTGGATTGCCATGTCCTTCTCCTGCCTTTGCCATGTTGGGGATTGGACCTGGGTTCTCAGAGAGTGTGAAGCACCACTCCACCAACTGAGCCAGCCCCCAGCCCCGATATTTGGACATAGATCAAATGTTAGTTTGTAGAGTTTAATTTCATGTAATATATTGTTGTAAGTTAGAACTGTTTCATTTTTGAGTACTAACTGCATTGAATATGTAAATATTTCTTTAATTTCCCAATTGATATAGTTTTAAATATACATACTAGAGAAAATGGGAGAAGGACCTGGCAACCCACTCCCAAAAATCAATCTGCCATTGAAAACCCTATGCACAGCAGAGAAGGACTGACAATAGTGTTTCCCCTGTTGTACAGAGGGTCGCTATGAGTCGGATACCGACTCGACGGCACCTAACAACACAACAACTAGAGAAAACATATTTTGATCAGTTCAGTGATTTTAGAACTTTGATGAAGTGAACGACAATGTTGATGTAATATTGCACATTATATTTTATTCATTGGCATTTAACCATTAATTTTCAGCTGACTTCCACAGCAGTGGGCATATTGTTGTTAACGGGTGGAAGATACACAACACAGCAAAAAACAAATGGTTTGTGTGCATGGCAAAAACACCTGAAGAAAAGCACGAGTGGTTTGAAGCTATTTTGAAAGAAAGAGAACGACGAAAAGGTGGGTGAGTCAGTTGGGAACTATTATTCTTTGTGAAGACTATAATTTAGCATGCAAGCAGACTAATAGGAAAAGTTATGAGAAACTGTGTTGATATGTGATGTTCCCTTTGATTTATTATGTGATGCAAGCTGAACACCAACATATTTTTGAATCCTAAACAATATTGTTACTAAAAGAAAAACCTTATATAGTTAGCAACATAGTTATATGACCATATCTCTTCATTTTGTTTTAAAATGTGTTCACTTTTCTTTGCACATTTTTCTTGCTACTTCTAAAGCATTATCAAAATAGTCCTTTAAGAGACAAACTTCAATAATTTATCACAGTTTTGTTAGCCCTCTAGCAATTATTCTCTATATGTTTATAGTACACTGAAAATTCGTAGACCAAGTATGGTAGCTTCCTAATCACAAATTAAGGCTTTTTGTAAATATATATTAACTTTCAGTACTGTTAGAATATCATTGAATAAAATGTAATGTAAACAGTAAATAGCTTGTTCATATAAGGACTCCTCGTTAAAGTTTGCTTCATATTTTTTGAAAGATTTTCAAAAGGTGTTTGGTCTGGCGATGCTCAGGTGTATGAAGTTTATCTGCAAGAAGACATATATCTGTAATTCAGCTCAGAAATAGAAATGCTTTTATTTTTTTACCAATTAGTTTCTTAATTGTTAGGAAGGACAGTGCTGCTGATTACTTTTGCTGAGATTCAGAAATAAAATACCTCATTGGCAGTGACATTTTAGAACACAAAGAGCCCTTTCTTCTGTTTTTAGATATTTTTTTCCCCCTGAAGAATATACAGTTTCTACTTTGATTAAAACATTCATAGTACACATTTGTATAAGCATTTCTAAAGTATATTCCTTCAATTTATCTTGGGTAAAGAACCAGATAGAATTTTTTTTTTTTTTTTTTTTTTTGGTAGTACTGGGGAACTGAACTGAGGGCCTCATGCATACTCTGTAAGTGCTGTATAACTGGGCTACATTTCCAGGAAGACCCTTTTTTATTTATTTATTTTTATTTTGAGACAGGGTCTTCTTAAATTATGCAGGCTGCCTTGGCCTCAAACTCGAGATCATCTTGCCTCTGCCTCCCAAATTGCTAGGATTACAGGCTTGTACCACCACACCCTCCTCCAGATAGAAACAAAGGTTGTGAATGATTGACTGTAAGATTTGTAGGGGCTGGGATTTAGCTCAGTGGGTAGAGTGCTGTGCTGCAGTCTGTGAGGTCCCGAGTTCAATTCTCAGCACCGCAAAAATGGGAGAAGGGCCTGGCAATCCACTCCCAAGACAATCCCGAAATGGTCAGCCATTGAAAACCCTATGAGGGTCGCTATGAGTCAGATACCGACTCGACAGCACCTAACAACAACAACAATAACAAGATTTGTTGATTCTAGCAATCAACTCAAGTAGCAAAGCAAATAAACAAAAAGGTGAATTGAATTTTTAATGAGGTCTATTCCCCCTCTCCCATGTATGGCTATGATCCACCCATGGAAAATTTGAAAACACCACAATGACAAAAAGCACATTCTATAAAACTTTATGATGATTGTCTTCATCAGGTTCTATTCTTATGGAATTATTCCCTATTACTGATAAATGTTAGTAACTCCTACACTGTAAAATATAAAATTTTATTAGGACATTTTGTAGCTTAGAAGACTAAAAATAATTGAAATATTTCTTCTTTTTCTGCAACAATTCTTCCTTAGGTCCATCCACTGATTAAGTGTTAGTGGTCACAGGATTTCAGGTTTGGCACTGGCTCTTTCTAACTAGATTCCTTGCTTGGGTTATTTATTCCCACTAGATTAACTTCCATTTCTACATTGCCAGTTTCTCAGTCTGTAGGGCAGCCTTGTCCTCTGTCCTGGGCTTCATGCTCCTGTGTTGTACTGACCCCTGGACTCAATTCTGCTCTCGTACAGACGGACTCCTTGCCTTCCCCAGTAAACATCCTTGCCCCCTCTTAGTTACTCTCATCCAACTGTGGAAGACATCCTGACTTCTCTTCTTTAAGCTTACACTTAACCTACAATACCACCACCTGCCTATTTCTCAACATCATCCTCTTCACCCTGGAGCCCCTTCATGTTTACAGGGGATTGAACTTGCTTGAATTTTTGTAGCTTTTTCCTAATGGTTTTCCTTTTTTTTTTTTTTTTTTAAAAAAAACAAAACAAAAAACCTCTCCCTTTCAGTTTGTTACCCACACTGCCCTGAGCTTTATTTCCAGTGTAGCACAATTTCCCTATAGGACCCTGCCTTTTCCTTCTGCTGATTGAAACAGATGTTTCCCCAGTTCCTGAAGGATGAAGTAAATTGAAACTGGAAGGACAGGACCCTGCCTAAGCTACCAGCACATCTTTCCACTCACCTGAAACCCAGGGCTCCATGCCTCTGTGTTGTTTGATGTTAACTTTTTTTTTTTTTTTTTTTTTTGTGGTACTGGGGGTTGAACCCAGGGCCTTGTGTTTACATGCTGTGCAAGTGCTGGACCACTGAGCTGCACCCCCAGCACATTTTTTTTTTCTTTTTTTAGTTTTTGAGACAGGGTCTTGATAAGTTACGCAGACTATCTCTGGTCTTGAACTTGCGATCGTCCTGCCTCTGCCTCCTGAGCTGCTGGGATTACAGGGGTGCGTCACCACGCCCGGCTTGATGTTAACTTTTGTGAATGCTTTCTCTCTCTAGAAATAACTTATTCATAAATGAGCATTTAAACATGTCCCTTGAGTGAGAGATTTCTTAACACTTCTGATGTGGAGGTGAGGTTCCCTGAATATTCCTCTACTGTACCACAGTTTCCCGGGCTGTCTCCACGTCCACCCTGTCCTGTTATGCTAGTCTCATTTGTCACTCTTACTCCACTTAAACCATGCATCTTTGGGACACATCTACACAAAAGTGTCTTAGGCCCTAAGGATCTTATCCTCTCTCTCTAGTAAACTGAGGACTTCTTGAAAATGGCACCTTGTTTTACAGAGCTCTGCAAACAGAAACTTTAACACATTGTAGACCTGCAGTAATGCTTGTTTAATAAAGGTATTACAGGTGCAGTGGCACACACCTGTAATCCCAGCAACTCAGGAGGGAGAGACAGGAGAATTGCGAGTTTGAGGCCAGAGGCAGTCTGTGTAACTTAATGAGACCCTGTCTCAGAATAAAAAATAAAAAAGGAGCTGGGCAGGGTGCAGCTCAGTGGTGGAAGCACCCTTAGTTCATTCAATCTCCTAGTATTACAAAAAAAAAGAGGAGATAAAGAAAAATAAAGGCATAAGTGAGTTACTTTATTATGTAATTTATTATGTAATGTCTTTTCTCTCATTTTTGATAGGTTTAAAATTAGGAATGGAGCAAGACACCTGGGTAATGATCTCTGAACAGGGTGAGAAACTTTATAAAATGATGTGTAAACAAGGAAATCTGATCAAAGACAGAAAAAGAAAACTGACTACGTTCCCTAAGTGCTTTCTTGGAAGGTAGGGTTGGTAGTGTGTGTACATACATTTCATTCATATGTTCACTCTCTCAATGGTAACATTCCTGTAATGGTTTCTTTCTCTGTTGAAGATATTCTTCTAAGCATTTTAAAATACTTTTCTTATGATCGATATTTCCTGTGTCATAGCAAGATAAGGTAATGGAAAGAAAGCCAGGGTCGTAACCAGATGACATAAGGCATCCATCCATCCATCCTTGACTTCCAGGTTCTGATATAGCAGGTTCTGCCAGTGAAGCAGAGGCTGAAAGCAGGCAGGCTGGTATGCCTGGAGGGCTCTGGATGGTGGGTCTAGCATAGAGGTACATGCAGAGCCTGAAAATGAGAGTTGACAGTGGGTCCAGGCAGGCAGTATAAAGTACCATTTAATTAAGAATTTAGACATCTGGGTTCAAGATGTAAGGCCAAAGGTGAAGAATCTGAAAAACTGAGTTATGTTAGGGGCTAGCACTATGGGCTTTGAGTCATTTGGTTTCTGCTGTCCCAGTCTGGTTTAATCTGTGTAGAACCAGTGGGAATGGTGGCTGCTGCAGGTAGCTCTTTTTAGGCAAGGCTCTGTGCTGGCTGATACATAATTTCCAATCCTCAAATACATACTGATGAATTTAGTACCTTTACACCCTTTTAAAGATGTGGAAACTGTGGAGCAGCGAGCTTAACCAGTTCACACAGTTAGTGAAGTTCACACAGTGAATGCCAATCTCGATTCCATAAAAGTAGATTGAAGTCCTAATTCAAAGTGCAGACTGCAGTCCCACTGTCTCTGTTCAAATCCTGCTGCTACCACTGGCTTGTCGTGTAGATTTGGGAAAATTGAATTTCTGTTTCATCTCAAAACATGGAGATGATTGTAATGCTTCTCTGCATTACATATCAGGATACCTTTTTAACTGGCTGTGGAGATATACAATATAACCATAGGCCACATCTACTCCCAAACTCGAAAAACTTATTCCAGGAAGTCTCCTGCTTATAGGGCAGTGTTTCTCTCTTTTTTAGAGAGTGATCCTTGCAGTAGGCCACACAGCTGCCTCCAAACAATAGCTCCTGGCAGCTGTATTGTGTGACAGTCTCCCAGATGATCACTCTTCTGCAGTACTGGTCTGGGGCCAGCTTGGCATAGAAGCCCCAGGTAGCAAAAGGTCAGGGTCTCTTGTAACAACTGCATGGCCACAACTTCTGGGGTCCCTACAGGGATCTGCCCATTTACAAGAGAGTCACTTCAAGCTATGGCTTCCTGCAGGGTTTTTATAGGCAGGCAATTTAGTCATCAGGGGTAATTTTTACCCTAGCAATATTGACACCCTACCTTCTTCAGGTGATCAAGTATTTAAGGAATGAAGTTAGAAATTTGGCCACGGTCACATTTGTCTTTATTGCATGGGAAAAATTTGGCTAATTCTGTATCCACACTCTCTCTTATAGTGCTAATTAGTAGTTGTGATGACATGAAGAGCACTCCCAGTGCGTCTGATGGGAAGGATCGATTTAGTAAATGTTAGCTGTGGCCTTTTCATCAATAGCGTGCTATTGCTGTGTCATAGCCCAAGTATGAGATCATGTTTGAGTGGATTACGATTCTTTAGCAGAGTATTGTTGGAATCTTTCTGTTCTTTGAGTAGCTCCCATGACAAAGCCACTCATTAACTTACTTTTCTATTTCCTCTCTCACTTAAAAAGGAGACTATCTTTTTATAGCAACATTTTAAATGGTTCTTTTCCTCATTTGAATTTGGCATTTGTAGGAATTTGGTGACATCAGAATGGAGAATTATGCTCTAGCTATGTTATCAGCCATCTCAAGCCATTTGTTAGTCATTGACATTTAATAAGAGCTGCTTGTATGCCAGGCACTGTGCTGAGTTCTTGTCATATATCATCTCCTTTAATCCTTTCACCAAACTATGACATTGACATTCTCATTATTATCTCTATATTATTGATGAAAAAAATTGAGGTTGAAAGGTCACAGAGCCAGTGGAAGAAGAAACAGGATTAGAATTTAGATTGTCTTATTGCAAAGTACATGATCTTAACCATTATACTTTTACCTTTTCCTTTCCTTTCTTTCTTTCTTATTCTTTTATTTCTCTTATTCTTGGTCTTTCTTTTGGATGATTCTTACTTAAAAAAATAGAAAGGCTTTTACCAACTTTTTATTCCTTAAAGTGTATTTCTTAGACCAGAAAATCCATTTTTAGAATTTTATGTTTCTTGATTATTTGACATTAGGCATATATGTTGCCTTTGGTTTTGAATCAAGTGGAAAACTAATTTTCTGATGCTTTCCATAACTTTGATTCTTTGGCCTCTATGCAAAAAAGGAAACTGGTCTGAAAAAAAATCATTAGTTTTTGTAAAAGTTTGAATGTTAGATTTTTAAAGAATGAGCAACAACAAACAACATTTTTTATTTTTCAGAACTGAGGGGGTTGAATCCAGTGCCTTGTGCATACTAAACAAGTGCTGCACCACTCAGCTGCACCCCAGGGCATTTTTTATTTTTAAATTTTATTTTAAGACAGGATCTCGCTAAGTTGTGCAGGCTGCCTCTGCCCTCAAACTCTGCCACCTCCGCCTCCCAAGTCACTGGCATTAAAGACATGCACCACAATGCTCAGCATGATAAAATTTTTATTTGTGAAATGTTTGTACAATTAATGTTGTCTTAATGATACCACATGACCATTTGCTGTTATGTGGAATGTAGCCTGTATTTAAAGCTCAACCATTTTCCCTTTGGGTTTATGAGAGCCTTTAACAAATTGAATAGCTTATTAAGTATAATTTAGGAGAATTTCAATGTATGGACATGCGTTTTTTGAGAATAGGGCTGAACTTCTATGACTGTAGGCCTTACACATATGAAAAAGCATCACTGAAATGCATTTCAAAAATCCCTTTATATTTTGAGATTCCTTTCATAGTTGTTCCGTGACTGCATGGTGTAGATATACTTCTTGGGAAAGAAATTAACTATTTATCTTTTTCACTGACTTTTTGTTTTAGTGAATTTGTGTCGTGGCTGTTGGAAATTGGAGAGATTCACAGGCCTGAAGAAGGTGTTCACCTGGGGCAAGCATTATTAGAAAATGGAATCATCCATCATGGTAATTCTTAATTTTCTTATTTAATCTGTTTATTCACAAACCACCTATGTCTTAATCCCATTAATCAGTTTAATTTCTAATTTGCTACATTATAGGATGGTTATGTTTTTTTCAGCATCTTCAATACCTAATAGGTACAGAAAATTGGGGGAGCGTGAGTTTATGGTGATTCAGTTGCTGACTTTAAAATGAACAACTAGGACACAGACAGGAGTTAGAATGCAGATTACAGAGATGTGTTGTGGGGTCATGGAGTGAGAGATGACTGGTTCTAATCAGAGTATACGGGACTGCTTCCTAGGGGCAGTGGCATTAGTGCTGGGCATTGTAAAATGAAGGGAACTCTGACAGAGCCAGAGAGCAGATGGGGGACCTCCCTTAAGGACATGGTATACTCAGGCATGGTAGGGGGAATGTGCATGGTGGCCTCTTCAGGAGTGAGTGTGGAGTCTCTTGTGGCCAGACCACGTACTCCACAGGCCACTGTACGGGAGGGGTGTATGGTGGGAAAGGTGGGCAGATGCCTGATCCCAGCAGATCTGACCTGCTGGCTGGGGTACGTGGGTGTATTCCAGTAGGAGGTCAGGAGCTGATGGATATGTCTATGCAGAGGCATGATCAGAACTTGGTTCCAGAGGTTTCATGCAGCACGCTAGACCCTGCAGTGGCAAGGTTAAAGACTGCAGCACATCAAGACATCAGAAGGCCCTGCCTTATACAGGGGTAAAAAGATAAGGGACTCTGCAGGCTGACATTCACAGGCATGAAAAAGGTGGGCCCATCTGAAAGATTCTGGAGAAGTTATGGGTGTTGAAGAGTGAAAAGAGAGGTCAGACTATTCTGAGCTTTCTGATCTGGATGACTGTGGCAGGTAATTCAGGAGGGTTTGAGAGAAGGTTTGAGAGAGATGAAGGAGAAGACTTGACATAAATGAGGAATTGGGTTTGAGACATGCGCAGGGGAAACATCCAGGGTGTACATGCCAGGATAGACATAGAGGGAGAAACCTATATGGGAATCATTTCCAGAGAAGACCAGATCCTCAAGAACACTGACAGCGAGCACAGACACCAAGGAAAAAGTAGTAAGAGGACTAAGAAAAAACTGGAAGATTTTCTTTCTTTTTTGTTTTGAGACAGGGTCTCACTCTGTAGTCTAGTTTGGCCTTGAACTTGTCATCCCCCTGCCTCAGCCTCCTGAGTGCCAGGATTACAGGCATTGTGCCACCAAAGCCAGCTTTCATTTGTTTCTTTTAAATGTTTTAAAATTTTTGGTTGACACATAATAATTATAACATGCAGTGTGATAATTTGATAAATATATAATGATCAAATCAGGGTAATTAGCATTTCCATTTCCTGAAACATTTATCATTTCTTTGTGATGCATTGAAGCTCACATAGGTAGCATGCGAAGAGGTTTTATATATAATGAGCCAACCTTCAGAAATGGTGATTGCTTTCCCATTTAAACCGTATACTTTTAGGGAGTACTTATTGCCAATAGAACAAAATAACAAACAAACAAACAAAACAACTCATCTATTTATGGACTTCTTTTATTTATCCCTTCTTTACTAACTCCTTCCTTCTATATGCTAGATACCTTAAGGTATATAAACACAAACCAGTGACTTTTATTTATTATGTACTAGTAGTTTTAGGGTTAGGGTTTAGCTTAGTTGGTAGAGTGCTATTCCACACTCTCTGAGGACCCCGGTTCTAGCACCAGCACCACAAAAATGGGAGAAGGGTATGGCAAAGCAATCAGCCCTTGAAAACCCTATGAGGGTAGCTGTGAGTCAGACCTGACTCATTGGGACAACGAACAACAAGGAGTAGTTTTAAGCTGTTTTTTCCCCCCTATCCATCAAGAAGTCCAGCTGATGACATATTCCTTTACAGAAAGACAAAAATCCACTAGGATGGGAGAACAAATTTTTTCAGGTGATATTAGGAAGAAATACTCTATTGGTTAACATTACCTGTTGTAACAAACCTCTTCAATACAGTAGCTTATACGGAAGAAGCTCATTTTTCACTTACGAAAAGTCCAATCCATAGAGGAGGCTGAGGCTGTGATGTTCTGCATCCTGTATGGTGTAGATGTTTGGCTCAGGCTCAGCTATCCTCAATGCCTGGCTCCCAAAGGTCACCTTGAAATTCCCTCCCCTTCTCTTCCCCTCCCTTTGCTTCCCTTTCCTTCCCTCCCCTTTCTGCCCCTCCCTTTCCTCCTTCCCTCCCTCTTTTCTTCCTTCCCTCTGTCTGTGTCTGTGTCAGTGTCTGTGTCTCTGTCTCTTTCTCTCTTTCCCTTTTTGCAGTAATTGGTGGGGGGCCAGAACCCAGGGTCTCACACACACTTTGCAAGTATTGTACCACTGAAATGCATCCTCAGTCCATTTATTTTTTTTTATCTTGAGACAGAATCTTGGTAAAACAGACTGCCTCTGGCCTCCAATGTGTGATCCTCCTTCCTCTATCTCCCAAATTGCTGGGATTATAGGCATGCACCACTGTGCCTGGCCTGAATTTTTACTTTTTTTTTTTTTTTTTTGTAATACTGAGGGGTAGAACCCAGGGCCTCGCACTTGCATGCTTTGCAAATGTTGTACCACTGAGCTGCACCTCCAGCTAATTTTTTTACTTTTTGAGACAAGTTCTCGCTAAATATGCAGACTGCCTCTGTTCTTGAACTTGTGATCCTCCTGCCTCAGCCTCCAGAGTCACTGGGATTACAGGCATGCGCCCCCGTGCTGGGGCTGAAATTTTACTTTTAATGAACATATATACTTCCCATTTATGCATTACCCTTGTGCACATATCCTTGGCCAAGACACAGGTACCTATCTACCCTAGATGCAAGAGAAATTGAGAAATGAGTTAGAGGCATGCTCACAAAAAACAAAAGCTCAGACAATTTGATAAACAACTACTCAATTTCTGCACTGAAGCATAGTTCCTGGGTCAACTGATATATGAAATTATGCTAAATGCCAAATAATAATTGTATACTCTTCCACATATATAGATACTTTATGGTGATATTAGCATATCATCACAAAATGAACTTCTAACATTTCTATTTTAATTGAGATTTTAAATTCAGGTTTCCTAGTTTTTAAATTGAGATTGACTTCTGTTGTCAGTTTGAATGACTTCAAACCTTATTAGATTAGAACAAACAGGAAAAAAAAAACTGATCTAAAAGCCATCTGTCAACAATTGATGATGCTATTTAAGTTTTTTAAAAATGATAGGTATACAACTTTTTGTACTTTTATGGCATGAGGAAAGTGTTACACTGAGTTTGGGGCACACAGTGTTTTCCCTTGTGGTGATGGGGTACCTTGTATTGGATAAAAACATTATTATAACTTTTAGTGCTGAAGCTAGAAAGGATCAGGATATAGGGGGAGGATGTCATACCCATGGAGCTGGGGCCTTATTTTCAAATTGTTTTTTTATTTCTGCTCTCATGTTTCATCAGAGAAGATCTATGAATTGTAGTAGGAATAGCTCCTTACTTGACTGCTAAATTGGAGTCTGAAAATTGAAGACATAGCTATTACTAGTTGAATTTTATTTACTTTAAGATAACAAAACTGTGTTATTTGCCTGGAGACTGGAATAGCTAGTCAAGTGCATTTAAGTTAATTGCAAGTTAGTTAAAAGTACTATTCGAATAATATTTATTAACTCTCTTCACTAAACTGTTCTTCACCTCATGACTGCTGAAAGATCAGGAAGGAACTAGAGTTCTACAGAGAAAGAACCACCCTTCCTCTTCTGTTTACATATTTCTCACCATATTTTTAGTTTCCTCCCTCAAAAAATATAATTTTTGTTTGGAAGATGTATCAGAATGGGTAAATTACAGTCCTAATCAGTTTATCCCTAATCTTAGGCACCACTTTCTTTAATAATATAGTTTTGAAGTAGAAGTATTAGGTACATTTTGAATTGAAATTTATTTTGAAATTTCGATTGCAAGAACCCCTCAAATATTTAAATTATGAGAAATAAAAACTTTTCAGAACAATGCTATTTATAACCTGATTAACTGTTTTGCTGAGAAAAGCACTGAGTACTTTCTACTAATATTGTTCCTTTCATTACAATTTGATTCTAGTGGCCTGGGATTTTACTGTTATCAGGATTTGATCAGTAATAATGTCAGATTTGGCAAGCGAAATTTTCGTCATGAGAAAAAGACTTTTTATTTAAAGCCTCTGATTTCCCCAAACTGGGATAAGAAAACATGTTATGCAATATCACAGTAAGATAATAATTCTATTAGAATGAAGAGATATGAACCAAATCTGCTAGCTTCATTAGTACATGGTTCCAGTTACATTTTAGTGAAAATAGAATGCCTAAAATAAAGTTGAACAAACCATCTGTTTAAGAGCAAGAAAAAAGAAAGAAAAAAGGTTGATTGTTGCTGCCATTATTCACACTTGCAAATATTATTGAGAACCGCATCAGAGGCCATACATTGCTATAGTAGGAATTATTAGGTTGAAGCAACATATGCTTTCTCTGTGGTATGCTGTTACTATTCATCTTGTCTAACTACTATTTACAGTATAAATGCTTATGTGAGAATTCAGAGGCCTCATTTGTTATATCCTGTAGTGTGCAGAAGTTGGCTCATACAGGCTTCTGAGAACAGATAATTAAATTAAAAACATTTTGCAAGATTGTTGTTGTTAACCACAACTACTATTAACTTTGAAAGTACATAAAGAAATAGATAAATTGCATGAGTTATGTTATAAACAAAAGCCATTGTTCCTGAAACTTAACACTTTCTAATATTTTATTACAAATTACTGTTACCTATGCTCTGGAGGTTATTTGTATCTGTTGTTTCTGTGCCGTGGCAATACTCTGTAATGGCATAGTGCTGTATGATTAATTACTTGTTCAGTAAGTTGGTAGCTTGAAATTGGTCAGAATGAGCGTGTTTACACCACAAAAATTAGCAAGTGCTAACATCAGAGGTCTTTGTCTCTCACTTTCTCCTACTTCCACCACCTAGAGGTCATAGTTAATTAAATTCCTGGTTCTTTCATAAATCTGTCTAAAAGATTACATTTGACAACTATTCTCACATGATAACCTCAACTCTTGTTAGTGAATACATCCATTTTCCATACAAAGGAAAGCATAGAAAGTTGAGGGAGTGGATTTGAATGCAGACCTGTTCATTGTTTTTCAAAGAGTTGCAGAGTAGCCCAGTCTTTTAATGATCAAAGCCACAAGGGTTCGCCTTACAGTTTAGCATTCCCTTTGGATTAGGTTAAACTAGCACTGGTTTTATTGTGGCTAGAGACTTTTGGCCCTGACATCTCCTTGAATTTTGGAATATCAAGATAATAATTTATATCAATGAACATTAAGGGATAAAAATGGGCATAGATAGATTGCATATGAGAAATAAATTACTCATCTTGAAATGTGCCTTAGAATTTCAAGATGTGTGTTTTAATTAATTATTTTTTTCCCCACATACTTTTTTCTTTATGCCTTGGCCTGGGAGAAAAGAATGCCAAAAGGGTTTTTTTTTCCTTTCAAGAGGGAGGGTACCAAACTTTGCTCGATATTACGGTCTTAAGCCATATGGAGGTGTTGGATGGGCTGGGAAAAAGAGCTGAAGCTATTTGTGTGTGTGTGTGTGTGTGTGTGTGTGTGTGTGTGTGTGTGTGTTAGTAAACATAAGTTTACTAACAAGTCTTTTGGTATTCTTCTGAAATTCACCAAATATAGTTACTGGGAGTTAATTATGACAGTTTTCTCTCCCCTTTCAGCATTTCCAGCAAAAGGTAAAGGTCAGAGCCTTCTATCTAGTCATAATGGTATAGTTCATTGCAGCAAATTATCTCTTCTGCAAATGTTGCATACCCTGTCGTTATGGTTTGAATTTAAAATGTTTCCCAAAGGCCATGAGTTTAAATGCTTGGTCCCTAGGTATTGACACTGCTTATGGAGGCTATTACTCTTTGGGCCATGAGACCTACCTTGCAAAAATAGTTCAGAGGGGGTGGGCTTTTGGAGGTTTTACTGAACTCATGATTTCAGTACTTCTCTCTGCTTCCTGATAACTATGATATGAGGTCGGTCCACCACAAGTTCTGCCTCCAGCTGCCTCCTGCTGTTATGGATGCTATGAACTGTGATCCTCTAAACCATGAGCCAAATAAACTTATCTTTCCTCCTTAAGTTGGTCTGTTGGGTATTTGACCACAGCAATGCACAAACTGACACACCTATAAAAAATATTTAACTATATCCTCTTTGAGCTTTATTTTGAAGTTTTTACTTTTGAGAAAAGTCATTTTTATTACATTGTATGTAAAATAATTTAGCCTAGAGAAGAAAAAACTTGAGAGGAAATTTTCTTTGATGGAAATTGTATATATTTATGGTATACAACATGACATTTTGATATGCATGTAAATTGTGAAATGATCACCACAATCTAGTTGATGAACATATCCATCACATCACATAGTTATTTTCTTTGTTGTGAGGGCATTTAAGACCTACTCTCTTAGAAACTGTCAAGTATAAAGTACATTATACCACATTCTTTCTATCTATTCATCTGTTAATGGACGCTTAGGTTGCTTACATACCTTGGCTGTTGTGAATAATGCCTCCATCTACATGGAAGCGCAGATATCTCTTTGCATATTGATTTTATTTCTTTTGGATATATGTCCAGAAGTGAGATGACAAGATCACATGATTTTTCTGTTTGTAATGTTTTGAGGAAACTCCACAGTATTTTCCATGATGACTGTACTAATTTGTATTCCCCAAAACAAACAGAATAGTTCCCTTTTTTCCCCATCATCTTCAACACTTACCTTTTGTCTTTTTAATGATAGTCATCCTAAGAGGTATGAAGTTACATCTCATTGTAGTTTATTTGCATTTCCCTGTGACTAGAGATGTTGAACCCTTTTCATATACCTGTTAGCCCTCTTTTTTGGAAAACAATCTATTTAGGTCCTTTGCTCATTTTTAAGTTGGGTTATTTGTATTTTTGATACTGAGTTACTTATATGTTTTAGATATTAACCCCTATTGAATATATAGTTTGCAAATATATTCTTCCCATTTCTTAAGTTTCCTTTCCATTTTCTTGGTAATTTGCTGTGCAGTTCATTAGTTTGTTTCTGCTTTTGTTGCTGTACTTTTGGGCTCATATCCATACTGTTCAGACCAATGTCACAAAGCTTTTCTCCTATTCTTTCTTTGAGTAGTTTCACAGTTTCAAGTCTCAAATTTAAGTCTCAAAGCCATTTTGAGTTTTTCATGTTGTATAAGGTAAGTATTCATTTTCCTTGTACTTTATGTGGACATCTAGTTTTCCTAACACCATTTATTGAAGAGACTGCTATCTTTTTCTATTGTGCATTCCTGCCAACTTTACTGAAGATGAATTGACCATAAATGCATTTCTAGGATCTTTATTTGCTGTTTTGATTATCACAGCTTTGTATTATATTTTGAAGTGGAATAGTGTGATGCCTCTGGCTTTGCTTTTTTGCTCAAGATGGCTTTGGCCATTCAAGGCCTTTTGTGACACCATAGAGATCCTAGATTTTTTTTTTTGTTGTTGTTGTTATTGTTTTTTTTTTTTATGAAACCATGCCATTAGAAATTTGATAGGGATTCCATTCAATCTGTAGGTCACTTTGGGTACATGAACATTTAAATAATATTAATTCTTCCTACTTATGAACATAGGATATCTTTTTATTTGTGTCTTCTTAAATTTCTTTCATCAGTGTTTTATAGTTTTCAGTATACAGACCTTTTTATCTCCTTTACTGAATTTATTTCTAAGTATTGATTTTAATTTTTGATCATTTTAAGTTCTTTTTGGATAGTTCATTGTTACCATATAGAAATGATACTGATCCAGTAGTGCTGATACAAAACAAAGCAAGACGAAACACTGCTACAGATTTCTGTGTGTTAATTTTATATCCTGTACCTTAGCTGAAATCATATATTACTCTGAAGTTTTTAAAGTTTTCTATACATAATATCATGGCACCAGCAAATAGAGACATTTTTTCTTTTCAATTTAGATGCCTTTTATTTCATTTTCTTGTCCGGTGGTTCTGGCTAGGACTTTTAGTACTAAGTTGAAAATAAAATGTAACCAAAAGCAAGGAGTTCACTCCTTGGTGACTGCAAAGCCAATAAACAGGACCAGGAGATAAAAGAGTTAAAAAAAAAAAAAGATTACTTGCAGCAAATAAGGAGAGTACTGGGGGTGATTCCCAAAGCAATACCTCTCCCGGAACAAAGAAAGAAAGGGGCTTTGATTGGAGTATCTCATACATATTCATAAAGGAAGGATTATCATGATACGTAGAGTTGTGCATATTCCTGAGCATGTGCAGTTCAAGGTCATGCTTCTGCACATGAATATTTTAAAAATGGCCAGTGGGCCACTTGTGAGGGTAGACTCCTGGGCACTTGGAATGCTGAGGCAAGTGAATTGTGAATTTGAGGTGAGGCTGGGCTACATTGCAAGAGAGCAAGAAAGCCCAAAGGGGGCATCTTGGGCAGAGAATTTAACATTGTGATTAGATTATAAAATTCAGTTTTATGATAAGATTACAAAATGTCGAATTATATTAAGATTATAATGAGCAAAGTTTACTGCCAATCACCTAGGAGAAGAGCTAGGGGTGGGGCTTTGGCTGGTTTAAACAGGTTTATTATGGCTTTCTCTGGTAGGCCTTCTCTGAAACAAACAGCTTTGAAAGAGGTCTGCCATTTAAAGGGGTGCTTTCCCCCCTGTAATTATAGGAGCTTGTCCTAAAATTGCCTATTTAGCAGCTAACAAAACTGTCAAGAGTGGGGAATCCTTTTTTTTTTTTTTTTTTTTCTTTTGCCTAATCTTAGAGTGAAGTAGAATATGAAAGTGGCATGAGGATGTAAAAGAGCCCCTCTTTCCCTCATTCCCCTGGATCTGGTTTATGTCTCTTGCTGGCTGAGAGTCAAAAATTTTGACACAACTGACCAAGCTAGTGCAAGCCTACCTGTGAAAGAAGTTCAAGCAAGAGTCTCTGTGACCTGGGCCAGACTTGATAGCCAGTACCAATAACAACAACAACAACGAACCATGCTTCAGGTCAAAATGCATGTCTTCAACTCTGTGACCTTTGATTTTTAATCTTGTCAGCCCTCCTTTCTAGCATGTAAACCTGTGCAATGCATCTCATAAACCACCTTACAACGTAGTTTACAAAGGAAATGCTTTAGATAAGAGAAATAACTAAACTAGCTCATTTTAACTTAATTTTAAACTTTACTTCATCTGTAAACTTATTATAGAGTTACGGATTCCATCCTTTGAATAATGTAACTTAAAAAGCCACAAGATCACATATAGCTATTGTTAAGACCCTTGAGCATGTTCTTAAGGCCTCCCCCCGACCAACCCCCTACTCCATTTCTCTTAGAGTGAATACTTTCCTTTGCTAAATAAACTCCAACTTTATTTCACCCTGACTTGTCCTGGAGTTCTTTTCTATGGTGTAAGTCAAGATTGTGCCTACACTTGAGTAGGGTTCTTGAAGAAAACCGCTGAGGCTGCACAGCCTGCATTGTTGAGTTTCATCTCCCACTGTGGGTGATGAGAAGAAAAGCTTTCAGCTTTCACCCATTGGTATAATATTAGCTGTGGGCCTGTCATATATGGTCATTATTACATTGTGGTATATTCCTTCTATACTAAATTGTTGAGCGCTTTTGTGATGAAAGAATCTTGATTTTTTCAAATGCTTGTTCTGCATCTGTTGTGTGCATCCTATGATTTTTATCCTTTGTTCTGTTAGTATAGTATCATTTATTGATTTGCCAATGTTGAACCATCATTGCACCCCAGGGATAAGTCCCACTTTGTTGGGTTCTTTCTGGGGTTTCTCTCTCTCTCTGCATTGTGGGTGGAAGCAAGAGGTGGGTGCCCTGACCCTGCACCCAGTGGTGAGGCTGTGCCTGGAGAACAGAACATCAGGCACAGGATAAAAGGACAGGGATTTATTCACAAAAGAGGGGAAAGGCATGGAGGATTAGGGAGAGGGGAAAGGGGAGTTGGAGAAGGGAAATACTCAGCTGCTGTCTCTGCCTCTGGGGCAGAGACTCCCCGGTGTCTTTGCTCTTCCTGCTGGCAGCTTTCACCACTTTGGAGGCCCTGTGCTTGACTTTCCAAGGCTTGCCTCTAGGAGTCTTGCCCCTTGAAGCTGTAGGTCCGGGTAGGATATCTGGTATTGTAGAGGTCCGGGTCAGATAGAGTTGGCAGGCAGGTTGAAGTATGATGAAGGCAAGTCGGAGGAAGGCTGAAGGCTAGGCTAGGCAGGTGAGTAAATGGGCCTTGGGCTCTTAAGGAACCAAAAGGACCTGGTGAGCTTATCTTGGATGGTGTTCAGAATGGCTGCTGAACTCTGAGCTCCAGAGTTTATATGGCCTGATAGCCAGCCAATCAGGGGAATAGGATTGGATCAGAAATTACCAACTGGGCACCAGGGGGGCTTTAGATGCTACCATGCCTTGGATGCCATCTTGGCCCACTCAATGGGTGGGGGGAAGAGTGAGATACCCGATGTATGGCAGAGGTAACCCCATTGCTATCTTGCCCCATAGGATTCAATGGGAGCAAATGACCCAGATACAGGGTAAGGGTCACTTGCCACCAGAGGAGAGGGGTCGGTCCCCCAAATGGGCTAGATGAGCTCCTGGGACCGGCCATGTTTGGGTACTCTGTATCTCCCTGGGAATTCCAGTATCACTTGATCATGGTGTATGAGTCATTTAATGTCCTGTTGAATTTGATTTGATAGTACTTTTGCATCTATATTCATTACAGGTATTGTCCTGTAGTTTTCTTTTCATTTTTCTTTCTTTCTTTTTTTTTTTTTTCGTGGTACTGGGTTGAACCCAGGGCCTTGTGCTTGCATGCTTTGCAAGTGCTATACCACTGAGCTGCACCCTCAGCCGCTTTTTTAGTTTTTTTGACAGGGTCTTGCTAAATTACGCAGACTGCCTCTGGTCTCGAACTTGTGATCCTCCTGCCTCTGCCTCACCCGAGTGCCTGGGATTACAGGCTTGCACCACCACACCCAGCTAATTTTATTTTCTTAACGTGTCCTTGTTTGGCCTCATAAAATGAGTTTGGAAATTTGCCTTTCTCTTTAGCTTTTTTTTTTTTTTTTTGAAAACTTTGAGAAAGAGTCACATTAATTCTTCTTTGGGTGTTTGTTAGAATTCACCAGTGAACCAAGCAGGGCCAGGGAATAGGTTTCGAGAATATGTAAGTCATATCCTGAGGATAATAATGAAGGATGACCACTCTCATTTTCTACTGAGAAAAAAAAAAATTAAGTGACATGTAAGAAAAGAATTTCTTGAAGTAAGAAATACTACAATTTTGGAATCAGTTACAATTTGAATTATTTAATCTACTCTGGAGGTCCAAACACAAGATAAAGTGGCAGAATTGGTTTATGTGTGGTCTTGGCTTGAACATAGTATGATTAAACAGATAAATGCTAAAATTCTTTCACTAATGTGAGTATCTGCTCTTTGAAGGGCACCTTTTTATTCAACTTTCTGACATTGTGAAGAAATATAAAATATAACCTTGTATGTTTATATAAATATATATTGTTGTTGTTGTTAGGTGCCGTCAAGTCGATATCCGACTCATAGCGACCCTCTGTACAACAGGGGAAACACTATTGTCAGTGCTTCTCTGCTCTTCATAGGGTTTTCAATGGCAGATTGATTTTTTGGGAGGGGGTTGCCAGGTCCTTCTCCCAAGCCTACAGCTTCTGGTGTTCCCAGACGGTCTCCCATCCAGGTACTAACCAGGCCTGACCCTGCTTTGCTTCTGAGATCTGACGGGATCGGATGCCACAGGGCTATAGCTGCAGGCATAAATATATATATTCATATATAAATATGTATATTTATATTTAAACCTACCCATATGATGGTGGCTGAATATTGCTAATCTCAATTTAGTTCTCAAATCATTACAGGGAAATTGTTACTATTAAATGAGAAAATCTTATAAATTTTACCATGAAAGTATTGGATTGACATTGTCATGTTAGAAAAGCAAAAGCTTTGTGTAAAATTAAAAATTTTAGTATTTGGAAATATGTTTTTCTTAAATTTATTAATTTTTATTAGTTTCATATCTCACTTTTTAGATTGTGAGTATTTTAATATATTGTTTCTATATTCTTAGTTACTGATAAACATCAATTCACACCAGAGCAGATGTTGTATAGATTTCGTTATGATGATGGTACGTTTCATCCCAGAAATGAAATGCAGGACGTGATTTCAAAGGTAAGGACCCCTCTCACAACCTCTTCAATTGCAGAATTCATGTTGTCAGACTTGGGAAAAATAAAAAACTTGAGAGACTTAATGTACATCAAAATGCATATATGGAAATGCCACAATGAAAAGCATGTCAGAACGAATCATATTAAGGTGCACATTAAAAATGTCCAATAAAAAAATTCCTTCTAATATAGAAAATTCTTAAATACTTCCTTTCTTTTTGGTATTTTAAAAATTCTTATGTTAGATCATTTCTTCATTATCTTACCTAGTTCTGAATGGAAGTAGTATCTTGCCTCACTTGGAAGTTTTTATCCACTGAAAACTATTTCACATATAGCAACCTGTAGACATGATACTTGAGTAAATTTAAAAAATGATACTTGAATAAATTTAAAGAATGCAATATAAAATAAATGTAATACCATTTTTCATTGTACCCTTGACAAAATTTATATTGACACGGAATGAACACATTCTAGTTTTATTGCTGTATAGATTTATTTTCTGTTTAAATTATGTCTTGAAATTTTATATTTTAAGAAAATAAGAGAAACCTTTTTATATGTTATATGTATATGACATATTCATAGCACAATTTAATTCTGTTCCTTAATTTTAGTCATTATTTTTATGATATACTGTAATACTTGAATAACTTTTAAATTGACTGGGATTGTGTAATGATTCCAGGATGTTGGCAGTAAATTCATTTGTTATTTCAAAATTTCACCAGTGTGGTTCTTGAGTGTTCTTACTTGCTTCTGACATACATTTATTTTATATAGGGTGTAAGATTATACTGTCGTCTTCATAGTTTGTTTACTCCAGTGATAAGGTGAGTCTGATTCTAAGTTCTGGGAATTATAAATGGAAATATTTTTATTGCATGTAAGAACTTGGCTTATTTTATTTATGTTCTCAAAGTGATAATTGTACTTGCAAACACTATTTAAAATAATTATTTATCATTAAATATCTCAAGTTTTCTGAGACTTTATGCAAAGTCTTCCATTTTTTATTATGCTTATTTTGCTATTAGTTCATAGTATATTATAGAGTTGAAAGTGAAACTATCCACGTTCAATTCACATTTAATAAATAATACTGGACTGATTAGGAGAGGATTTGAAAGTACTGTTTACTGTAAATATTTGCCATTGTGATTATTTTTATGTTAACCTTTTTAATTAAACTGTATGATCAAATATTAGATATATATTTTTTATGGTATTTCCTTTAGTAGGCTTTTCCCTAAAGATAATATTTTGTATTTGAAACTTAAGAATAACTTTAGAGTTAATAAATATAATTTTATAATGTTATTCTCTTATATTTTCACTTCATGAGACCCATGACTTCTTAAAAATAGGAATCAGAGCTAATTTATATATCTCTAGAAAGACAATGAATGATTTGAGTTTTGTATTATGATTACTAATAGAGTAAACCATCAGGAATATTGTTGTGTTTTTATAATAGATACAGACATACATTGCTGATAGAATGTTAAACTAATGTCATGTGGGCAGATATTATTTGGAGTTTATTGACGAAATCATATATTTAAAACAAAAATGCATGGACCATTTCTGAAATGAATAAAAGTATTTTTCCATCTTAGCTCTAGAATCCAAATGTTTGATGAGTGCAGTGTTCTAATTTTTCAGTCGAGTTTTAAACTCTGAGTAAATGCAGAGCTAGAGGGGGTGTGGAGAGGGAAATGGAGAGAGACATTCCAGAAGCTGCTGTCTCAGTGTGTTGGAGTGCCTCTCACACTGCATTATACACCGCCTGCAAGTCCTGGGGGAGAACACAGGGTCTTACTCCTCACTCCTGAAAGTGTCATACCTATTTTCACCAGTAGACTTCAAAACAAAGGAAAAGGTGGAAAAGAATCAGTACTTTTTTTACTTTATACCTTATCCTCTTATCCTTCAAATATTTTATAACCTAATATTAAATACTCAACAGAAACTGAGTACTTAAATTTTTTTCCTGCTAAACTAATAGAAGGGCTGGGATTTAGCTCAGTTGGTAGAGCGCTGCTCTGCAGTGTCTGAGGTCCCAAGTTTGATTCCCAGCACTGCAAAAAATGGGAGAAGGGCATGGCAATCCACTCCCAAGGCAATCCCGAAACAATCAGCCATTGAAAACCCTGAAAGGGTCCCTATGAGTCGGACACAACTCGATGGCATCTAACAACAACAACAGCAACAACAACAATAATAACAACAAACTAATAGAAAACAGTAATGGTTTAATTCTGCATATCAATTGTGTATATGTACATTTCATATATATGAAATTGTTTTCTCAAAATATATTTTAGCCGTATGGGATTTCTTATCAAGAAAGTTACATTCCTTAAATGCTGATAAGAAGGAATTGTTCTTTGTCTAGAAATGACCATTGTTTGTGTGTTGTAAGGGGAAAATTTATGAGAGGAAAACACATAAGACAGATGGGATACAAGATAGTCATACTTTTACTACGTGTGAATTCAGCTACACAGAGAAAAATTACTTGGTTTGAAGAACCACAGACCTGCATGTTGTCTACAGTAGACTGCCCTTTTCTTTCTTATTGACACTTGTGGAAACCAAAATGATATGGATAATGAGATATCAGAAGCATGGAAATAGATTCAAAGATAGAAAAAACCTAGAGATTACTAACTAACCTAATTTCAGATGTTTCAATCATATTTCAGGGAACTTTTTTGCATGTGGGTAAAAGGATGTAAATATTAATTGTAAATTATTGACAGAGGCTAAAGGGACAGTGAGTATAGCTAGTAATTATTAGTCATTTCAAGCTTTATCCAATTTGATTTTTTTGACAATTTGAAAACACTATTATTTTCTCATTCCCTTTTGATCCAGGCCTAAAAAACGAATGAATTATTGATTTCTGCCCTTGGGCCCAGGACTGATCATGAAACCACTTTGGTATCTAACTAAACTTTGATTTCTTAGTTTTGGGACTTTTTCTGAACAGGGAGTCTGACGTGAAGAGCCAATTGATCCTCTCATTCCCTGGAGATGTGATCTCACTGTGTCCACACTCTGATCAGATAAAATGTACAACAAGTTCTCAGTGTGTCTTCTTTTGGACAGGCCTGTGGGTTTTCCACAACAGCCTAGCCACATGAATAATCACATGAATAATCATGTAATGCAAATCCTGCCTTCCTAGAGAATGCAAAAGCAGGAATAAAGTATATTGCTTTATTCTCCGCATTTTGGGGAGATTTTTTTAGTAGAATCTGCTATGATTTAAGAAAAAAAATTCAATTTTATTATTGCTTTATTAACGAAATGCTGTTTTTCTAGCTAAATTATGTCAGATATTATAGCAATGACAATTGACAATGTATTTGTATATAAGAAACTGTGAAACAAGAGATATCTTGTTTTGGTGTTATTGTCGGTCTGTCTTCCTTTTGTGTGAGCTCATGTGGGATTTTGAGAAGATTGTGTATGCTTTGCTAACCTGTCTTATTTGCACATACTTTGGACAACTGATTCATATGATAAACATTGGTAAACTTTTCTCATACATACTAATGCTAAATGAAAATATCTCCCTGTGCTCACTTATCCCCTTGCTTAATATTTTTGGTTTCTTTTCCTTTCTAGAGATAAAGATTACCACTTAAGGACCTATAAATCAGTGGTCATGGCCAACAAATTGATAGACTGGTTAATTGCACAGGTAAATAGACAAATAGGAATTACTGAATTTCATTCATTGCAGCTTTAAACTTTGTGTACGTGATTTAAGTACTCTTTAAAAAATTCATAGCTGCCTACAAATGAGACACAGTGAGGGAACTTAAGTTCACACGGTTAACATGAAGCAAAGTTAGAATTTCAACCTAGACAACCTCACTTTGGAGTTCTTAAACACAACTTTTGTGGTATCTTGTCTTCCAAAGTAAGATATTCCTATTTTTAGAATAACATCTGAGTTCCATTTAAATCATTAAGCATAATTCAAGTATCATGGAAGAATAGCTATGTTCAGATACTAAATTTTTTTGCATATTTTTTCACTAATTTTTAAAAAAGTATCTGTTTATTAGTCCTGGAAAATAATTCTAATCTCCCTTTGCCTTTTCCTCTGTTAGATAACAATTATGCTTTGATCATGTGAGCTTTAACATGTCTGCATACATTTTAAATAGGAAAGTACAGATTTTATTATTGCTATTGTTGCTCTCCTTATCAGGATTTGGATGCTGACAACTGGTGTTGGGAAAATGTATAGTTGGACATGGAGCTCAATGGTAGAGCACTTGCCTAGAATGCACAGTGCCCTGGACACAATTCCCAGCACTGCCCCTCTCCAGTGTGCTTTGCTTATTCATAAAAAATTTAAGACATTTATCCCACAATGATTGATATGTAAATGTAAATTTATTTAGATATTTTCTTATACTAGGTAAACAAGTAATGATTGAATGCATTCCACTGATTATAGAAAAGCCTGAAAAAACCTGATACATACTCTAAGTGCACTTAGTAGTTTCAGAGAGAGGATATTGCTTGGTTGAAATGTAAGTCATTACACTTGGATGTTTGAGTCAGTTTCGTAAGCAGCTTTATTCTTTTATTTTTAAAGAAAGTGTTTTACTTTCTTTGTTATAAATAGATAATAACATTTGCTATTTCATCATAAAATGTTTATTGTTTTTTCATTTTTAATATTTAAAGCCTATGTGGCTCATCTGTGCACATAGAGTTTGAGATTTATTCTTTAATATAAATTTCTAGACTACTAACACCACTTTTAAAAAATTTATGGCACTTAAATTTTTATGCTTAAAAGTTCATATTTTAGATAAAACCAAACAATAACTTTTAGATGAAACTTTAATTCCTATATCCAGTGGCTTTACTAGTAAAACAGCTTGTCATAATACTGTAGTCATCTTGTCACTTGAATCAGTTATGTATTTAGCATCAGGGTTGAAATGTCACATAGCAATTTACTGCTACAGAATTCAAATGAACATGTACAATGTATTACATGAGAAAATTTACATGAAGCAAAAGCTGGAGCTGAATAAACATTTAAAGTTCTCACTCAAGAAGTCAGTTTTCAACTTAAATTTTTTTTGATACTTTTACTTTCCAAGAATAAGGATTAGAAAAATAGAATAAATTTCAAAAAATCTAGGCAAGTTAAAATAATTCTTCTGTTTTTCTTAATATTCTCTTATGATACTGTCTGTAGAAATTGTATGTAGAAGAAATCGCCCTGGACTGGGCCTTCAGTGACCTGGTATCTGATGCTGGCTCTGCTATTAACTGCTTAGGCAAACTTGGGCATGTCACTCCATCTCCCTGGATTGTAATTTTTACAATTGTTTCTATTTGGCAGAATAGCTGTACATGTCATCTTTTATCTACCACTGAAGCTTTATAATTTTGAAATTGTAAAACTTACCCAAATTTAAGACATACCCCAAATTAAGACATACTCAACTATTATTGCTGAGCTTCAAAGTGGAACAGTTTTGACTGCCTTGGAAGCAGAGGTATAGTAATGGAATGATGAGTGGAAATTAAAGTGCTTAATCTAATATGAAGAAGAGATTTGAATAAAGCCAGTATCTCTTTCCACCATGACTCTCAAATGATAAGACTTAATTTCTGGTATTGACTTTTTTTTGTTGTTGTTAAGTGCTGTTGAGTCGGGTCTGACTCATAGCGACCCTACGTACAACAGAATGAAACACTAACCAACACTGTGCCATGCACATGATCTTTTTATGTTTCAGCTCAATGTTACAGCCACTATGTTTCTTCTTGATTTGGGCCCCATTAGCAAAAGGAGGTCCCATGGGCTTTACTCCATTTCCATCACTAAGGTCTACTCTACTTTGAGGAGACAACTCTTTCTTAGTCTTTTCTTGAATTCATTCCATCCTGTGGGACTCATCTTTCACCAGCACTTCTCTGCTCTTCATTCATAAGGTTTTCAAATGCTAATTGTTTCAGGAGTAAGCTGCTGGTCCTTCAGGTCCTTCTCCCTAGTTTATTTTAGTTCAGAAGCTATGCTGAAATCTGTCCACTGTGGGTGGCCCTACTGGTATCTGAAAGACCAGTGGCATAGTTTTCAGCATCACAGCAACACACAGGTCCACACAGCGTGACAAACTGACAGATGCGTGGGGAGGACTGACTAGTAATGAGATAATTTCCAGTATTGATCAGTGTTGACTAAATTGGCTGGGACAGCTTTACAGGATGAAGAGCTGTCCCCAGTACAATAGTCTATATGTTGTTTGGGGGTATAGTCTGGTCCCTGTAGGTTTCTGCAAGGTATTGGGTTATGTCGTCTTGGAAAATGTACTGACTTAATGTTTTTTTTTTAATACATTTTTTAATTGCTATTTTACTGCTTTTAGTATAATGGTTTATAATAAAATATCTAATTATTCTAAGGCCTTCCTGGATAAATGCAGTAATGTACTTCTAAAAAGTCATTTAATTTGTGTAAGTTGTGATTTGTCTAAGTCTCATTCATATTTTATAATTATATAATGCTTTGCTTGATCACACCAAAAGTTTTTGTTGTGCCTTCATTTAATACTCACCATCTCCTTGACATCAATAGGATTTTTGAAAGACATAGGAACACCAAAACAGATTATATTTTTCAAACTGTCATGTGTAATAAAATTAGTTTTGCCAGTATAACATTTGAATAATTAATCAAATAAAGCAGTCAAATGTCAGTGAATATTTAATAAGCTTTTATTATAAGCTTAACATTTAAACAAGTGCATTGATTATTAAAATACAAGAAACAACAGGAAGTAGTGTGGTTTCCGCCTCGATGAGGCTGTTGGTCTGTTGGACTAATTTTTCATATACTCTAAAATTCTGCTGCAGTCTCATTTCCCTCAAGCTTTGCTGGATCCTCTCACCTGGGCTCAGGGTCTTTTTCTGTGGTCCTTAGCTTAATTGGTAAAGTGCTGCTCCTCACTTTCTGAGGACTCCGGTTTGATCCCCAGCAGAGCAAAATGGGAGAAGGATGTGACAATCCACTCCCAAAACAATCCCAAGACAATCAGCCATTGAAAACCCTGTGAAGGTCCCAGTGAGTCGGACCAGACTCAGTGGCACCTAACAACAACAACAAGTTCTTTGGATCTATCTGCCTGATTGGGAATATTGACTAACTTGGGTAATGGTACTTAATTCTTCACTAGATTCAAATTACTAGAAGGCAAGGAAATGTTTTCTGTTTGAGTATTTTAATATTTGATCTCTAGCTCTTGGCATATGTAGAAAAGAATAAATATCTTTTGAATGAATGCATACAAATTCCATAACAACTAGATTTTGGAAAAGGGCCTGATGCATAGGCTGGAGTTACACATTATAAATGCTTTGGTAGTTAACAAGGTTGCAGTCATCACAGCAGGAGGTGGAACTTGTGTTAGATGGTGACGAGGACATTGTAAGTGTGAACAGTTCCATTAGTGAATGTGAGGATGAAAATGACAGCCTTCAGGCAATAGCAGGGAGGCCAAGTGGCACAGAGAGAAAGGTAAGGGTACTAAGCTTTGGAATGTGAGGCTGGAAAGGAAGAATAAAGCCAGGATATGGAACGTCTTGAAAGCCCAACAGAAAATCTTAATATGCTATGATTATTTAAAAAAAAATAGGATCAATTTAAAACTTTGGAACATAAAATTCCTGTGGAAGAAATTTGAATTCTATAACAGCATATGCTAGAGACAGCCAAAAATATGATAATTTAGAGAAGGGATAAAAAAATACCACATTAGGGCATTGACAGTAGAAATGGAATAGAAGCCAGAAGGAAGACAGAATACGTTTGGTAGACTGCCTAAGTGCTAAGAAACAGGAGTAGGAAAAAAAAATAGGTAATATGTGAGAAAAAGCTTGTTAACCTATAAAACATACAATTATGAAGTTTTGCACACACAGATCCATACATGTTGATATAGGTACTTGAATCTGTACTTACATAAATGAGGTAGGTGTTTTACTGACATATATGAGGTGAAAAGGTTGCTTTGGGTTGTTTTGTTGGGTTCAGTCACATGATCTGATTATTTTTTCATTAAGACAGAGAGAAGCTTGTATTGGTTGGCTGAGCCCAACTATTTACTCTTTTTTTTTTTTTTTTTACCTTACTGGGGGTTGAACCCAGGGCCTCTCGCTTGCATGCTTTGCAAGTGGTGGACCACTGAGCTGCACCCTCAGCCCATTTTTTAACTTTTTGAGACAGGGTCTCACTAAGTTACGCAGACTGCCTCTGGTCTCAACCTTGTGATCCTTCTGCCTCTGCCTCCCGGGCCACTGGGATATCAGGCGTGTGCTACCTTGCCTGGCTCCCAACTATTTACTCTTAGGATTTTACAAGTCACTCTAGATTACCAGGTTTCTTTAGGGGCCCTCAAGAGCAATGACATTTGGTAGAAGAGAAGAGTGAATGGTCAATCATGCATAATGTTTTTTCCTTACGTTTGTTTAGGCTGTTGGCAATTTACAAGCCATTTCCCTGTTGCACAACTGGGATATAACATCTAAGAAATAACACAATCATTTATTGTAGCAATGAATTTACTTACAAATTTTCCCTCCCTCCCTCCCTCCCTCCCTCCCTCCCTCCCTTCCTTCCTTCCCCTCCCTCCCTTCCTCCCTCCCTCTCCCTCTCTCTCTCTCCCTCCCCCTTTTCTGTGTTTCTTAGAAATTGAACACAGGGTCTCACACATAACTTTGCAAGTCCTCACCCCTGGGCTGCTCCCCAAGCCCAGTTTTTATTTTGAGAAAGGGTCTTGCTAGTTTAGTTAGGCTGCCTCTGCCTTTGAACTTGTGATCCAGCTGCTTTACCTCCTGAGTTGTTGGGATTAGAAGTGTGCACCACTGCATCTGGTCATATATTCACATTTAATAACTTTTTTCTCCAAGAATATTAAATATTTTTTCATTTAATGTTGAAAGAAAATGTTTTCATATCAAGTGAATATTTCATAACAATTACTTGCATCCTGTCTTATGAAGTCATGGATCCTGCAATATAGGAATAGCTTTGACTACAGTGTGGGAATGTCAAATGTAAAGATACAGCAAAGGCTTTGGCTGATTATTAACATGCACAGTGCTTTTTTGGTTGACAGGGGGATTGCCGCAACAGAGAAGAGGCGATGATATTTGGCATTGGACTCTGTGACAATGGATTTATGCACCATGGTAGGGCTTTTTACCCTGAATATTTATGAGTATAACTGATTGTCTGGATTCTTCTGAAGACGTTGGAAGTATCTTGGTGTTCCTGTGAGATTGAGGGTATCCAGCAAGACTGGGTCTTATGTGGGTCTCTGTTAAGTCACCACATCTGCAACTGATTTCACTGATGGTGCCATTCCTGTGTCAGATTGCTGTCATCTACCAACTGCCATGACGTCCTTTATTTTTCTAGAATGAGCTGATTCCAGAAGAACAATGGCTTGAGCTAGAAGTTTTATTTTTGAAAAGCTCAGATTTGACTCATGATTTTTTGAATGATAGTATATAGTAGAATGATTAAAGGAGACTATATATGATTGAATATTTATTGTTCTTTTTAGGAAAATATTTTCCAAATTACCTTAGAGAACTAGTTATAGAACTTTGGGAAAAATGTTTCTTTTTGCCTATTAGAGATTGATACCTTTTCTTTCAAAGCCATTAAGCAAGAGGGTTTTTTTTAGTAAAATCCTTGAATTTATCAAAATGATGACATATTATTTTTCCTCTCTATTGATATCATCTTCCAGAATCCATAAACTCAACTTTCTTTTTTCAATTACTAATATAATATGCTTGTAAACATATTTTATAGCATTGTATCTATTTTCCAATTACTTTCAGAAGGTTGTTCCACCTTTCTGAAGAAGAAGGAATGGAAAAAGTTACAGCATTTCTGAGACTGTGCTTCGGCATTATATATTCATTGGGGAATTCTATTCCATCTTACTGTCTATATCACTATGTGAGTTGTAATAGAGAAATATTGGTCCCTGAAAAACAAACTATTGCATGATAGAAATGACAACATTTTAGGGAATTGGAACTATGATATCAAATTGAAAACTCTCAAAAACTTCAATTATTTTTTTCTTTAACATGAAGCATTAGAAGGCAATAATTTGATCTAAGCATATATTGTAAAATATTGGGTTACAACAGAAGTTATCCCTACAAAAATTTTGCCATTTTAAAGCACAGTTTGACTCATGCCTGCCTTTCTGGCTGCCCTGTGTTGCTCCTTTTGACTGGCTGCTTGGTGAAGGAAAACAGCTGGGCAGAAACATCATGTCATCTTTAGGAAATTGCTTAGATCATTTATGCAAGACTTAACTCAATCAAGACTATATTCTTATTTCTATTGCCAGCTATGGCCTGCATTGCCTTTTACTTTGTGGTCAATATTTTCATTTGTTGACTCATGTGGCCAGCCCGTCTTCCATCCACAGATCAATGCATCCACCCATCTGGGCAATTATTTACTGGAACTCTATAAAAATATTGAAATAAAATAGTTGCCTTTTTGATTTGCTTAATATATGTCAAGTTATTTACATGTATTACCTCATTTTGGTTTAAAGTATATTATAAAGAAGATTTTTATTGCCCTCATTTTACAGAAGAGAAAACTAAAGACCAGAAAGTTTAAGTAACTTTCTTACTTCCACATTCAGAATTGGTCCCTGACCTGGACTGATTCGTCACAAAGCCTAATTCTTTCTATTGTGCCCTGAGACCACTGTCTTCCCTTTAGCTCCTGGCCCTAAGACTCAACCTGTCCCAACAAGTACATACAGTTCAAGGTAGGAAGAACATGTGAATTAGGAATAGAGAAGACTAGCTGGGTGCTGTGGCACATGCCTGTAATCCCAGTTAGTCAGGAGGCTGAGGCAGGAGGATTGCAGGTTTGAGCCCAGAGAGAGCCTATGCAATTTAGTGAAAACCTTATCTCAAAATGAAAAATAAAATTAAGTAAAGGGGATAGGGGTGCAGTTCAGTGGTACAACACTTGCCTATTGTGTGTAAAGTCCTCAGTTCAAACAACCAATATTGAAGGCAAAAAAAAAAAAAAAAAAGAAAGAAAGAAATAGAGAAAACTTTTCTATTAAAGCATGTTGGCAGCTGTCAAGATCTCATTCAGTATAAATTCTTCCTATCAACATTTGGCCTTAGTTTAAACAAGGCCAACAAAACATAAACCTTATGTCATCAGTGCATGGCAGGGATTTGAAGGGCTTTGGGGAAAAATACTATGTTCAGATAAAGGGAAGAGAACTGACCTTTGTAAACACAAGGCTATTTGAGAATATTGCTTTGAGACAGAAAAGAATTAGGAATTTGTGGAAACTAAAATCACATCTCACCAAGAAGACGTATTTCTGGTTTGAAGTATTAGAACAAAAGTGACCCCAATGGGAATTGCTCACATAGAAGGGTAATAGTAACCCATTTGAATTTTCTCATAATTGTGAAGGATATGTTATGCATAAAACAGTCATTGCAAGTTGAGAATATTGTAAGTTTCTATATTTGCCTTGCATGTATTTTTTGATTCATTATAATCTCAATTAAATTTGAATTTTAATCTGGAAAATGTCTGGCTTGGTTAAGTACAAAAATGTTAACCTTGGAAAAATACTACTCATGTTCAAAATCCAAAATCTTTTGGGTCACAGTAATTTTAAGGAAACATTGACTTGAAATTATAGATGAAAATAGAAAAGAGTCTGAGGGAGACTTGTGAATTAACTTGTTCTAGGAGTATTAGGTTGAGGTTATGGGCAAGTGTTTATTTACTGACTGTCTACTGCTATGGAAAATGAGTTTGATTTTGATTAATCAAAGCAATTTAAATCTCTCTTTCTACAGTCCTTGAAAAAAGTGAATTCAAAGATGAACCTTTACTTTTCCGCTTTTTTGCGGATGAGGAAATGGAAGGATCAAATATGAAACATCCACTCGTGAAACACGAATTAAAAGTTGTGGAAAATGTTATAGCTAAATCGCTCTTGGTAAGTTTATCAGCATGCTGTGTAAGTTTTCTTCTTGATGAGACATAAGCAGAAGGCTGCATTAACATGTTTGATGATGATATGTATTATTTCATTCTCTGTAACTTTTTTCATAGTTGCCTTATCAATAATGTCAATATTTTGCATTTCAGATTAAGTCTAATGAAGGCAGCTATGGCTTTGGGCTAGAAGATAAAAATAAAGTTCCAATAATAAAGTTGGTGGAAAGGGGGTCCAATGCTGAGGTAAACATAAATTAGCATTTTAATGCATTTTTTGTAACACTATACAAATATAAAAGTTCTGAGCAAATTGAAATCAACTCTTAGGTGTGTTTATTGAAGACAGTGCCTCTGAATAATCTTATGTTGAGTTTTTACAAAATGCCCTTGGAATTTGCGGCCACTGAGCCTGTATCTGGACACAGAACGATAATTGGGAGTGGGGAGGTAGTGATATTCCAGAGATCTGCAGCTCTGAACTTTTTGACCTTCTGGAAGGCTAGAGGGGGAATCTTTGTGTTGCTGAGACTTCCCTAATCACTGATTCCAACCTGGAGCCCTGTGGGAACTGGATAGGATGTGATGACTGTACTGTGTCAGACGGTCCTTTTGTTTGGTCAAGGGCGGTATCTTCTGTTTTCCCACCACGTTTGTCTTTTCTGTAAGTATAAATTCTATTAGTAAAGCACATGCTTTCACTTCCTTCCTCCTTAAATTAATGCTGATTGACATTTTCTCACTTCACCAGGTTTTTAAACAGAGGAATCTCTTGACCATTCAGCAATATTTAGATATTATATGCTAGGCAGTGTTCTAGGTTTTGGGACTACAGCAATGAATAAAATAGATAAAATTCCCTGCCTTCATGGAGCCTCCTTTCCAGTGCTGTATCCCAGATATATCAGATTTAAAGTAGCCTCACATTGCTGCATGTTTTGCAAGATATTTAATCTTCAACTAGACATCTCAATATTGAGATCTTTAACAACAACAACAACAAAAAAATACAGAATTATAGAAGTAAAGTGTTTACCTTTGAATCTATTTACAGTTAGTGGTAACCTGTCACCCATCCTCCTATCTGCTAATACCCAAGAGCCCCTGACCAAACCACAAATTCATGCAAGCTAAAGCTGAACACACAGCACACTAATTTCAAATAAAATCACTGTTATCAGACTCTGTTATCAGAGCTGGCCATCAAATGACCATATTTAGTAATTTTAACAGAGAAGATGTTTCTCCCTGGGGTTTTCAAGAGGATATTGTCAGAGCACATCTTCATATGACTGTGCCATTGATAAAATGTCCTCACTAAGGGGCTCATCAAACAGCAGGGAGTTTAAAAATGGTAGGATTAGTTAAAAAGAACACCTGGGCTGACATTGAGGGGTGACATCGACCTTGATTTTGTTTAGCCTCTTGCCCTATTGTCACCTCTGTACTTGTTAGAGCTCCAGCTTGTTCCTTCCTCTCTGTGCTGAAGACATTCATGCTAATTTAGGCCTGAGATGAATATTGGGTGAGATATATATATATATATATATATATATATATATATATATATATCACATAAGCATTGAAACTTTCTGAGTTAAATGGACATTGATAGAAAACACAGTTTAAAAAAAGATTAGCCTGTTTGACTGTACTTTAAAGCAGTCAAATTTAATTACCAGACTATAGACCTGTACCTGTGTGAGTGGTGGGTGAGCAAGAGAAGCTTCTTTTATATTTATATAATAAATGTAATGAGCTTGAATCATCCCAAAACCACCCCTCCAAGGTCTGTGGAAAAATTGTCTTCCACAAAACTGCTCCCTAGGGCCAAAAATGATTGGGGACCACTGCTTTGAAGGATAAACATTTTTAAAAAGGATCTATTAATTCTATGCCAAAAAGTGGCCAAGGAGGAGTACAGTATAAGTCAAGGAAGAAGGGGTGAGGATTTCAGTAACCTTGTGTAATCAAATTACAACTAGGCCAAAGAGAATGATAACTGTTATTTCATCCATATTTCTGTTATTTGAATTTGTGTAAAAACATTGCAGATGGGTTTAAAACATCAAAACCTATAAACTCTGAACTGTTCTAGGTTGTAATTTTGTGACTTCCTAAAATTTTTATGAAACTAGCATTTGAATTATTTTTGCCATTTCTCTCTCAGATGGCTGGCATGGAAGTTGGGAAAAAGATTTTTGCAATTAATGGTGACCTTGTTTTTATGAGACCTTTCAATGAAGTGGATTGCTTCCTGAAATCATGCTTAAATAGCAGAAAGCCTCTAAGAGTTCTCGTGAGCACAAAGCCAAGGGAGTAAGTTATATGATTTTTGTGGGATCCAAGAAAAACATATATGGATGAGTAAAATAGAAAAATTAACTACTAAGTAAATGTTTACAATTGAGCATCTCATATCTTAGAACATTCAAGCCTCACTAGCATCACTAACACTGGTCTTCCGATGATGGGAAAAACTACAGTGCTTATGATAATAAGTGTGATTTCACTAGATATAGTGCTTTTCTTTTGATGCCCCAAATTTCCTATTCTGGGTCAGGTTGAGTTTGACTGTGAGTAAGAAAACTAGCAGAACACTTGAAAATAAAGAACTTCATGTTGAGCTATGAGAATTTCTGGTGCTATCAGGTGATTAAACATAATTTATAATTCAGTGCTAATACAAGATGAGATCACATCTGAAAGACATTCCATGTGTTTATGCACTTAGAAGATACCCATTCCTTAAAAAAAAATCTGTCATTTACCCACCTAAGATTAGAACAATATTCATATTTGTATTCATCAGTTCTTTATTACTGTGACAATATTCCTGAGAAAAATAGCATAAAGGAGGAAAGGTTTATTTTGGCTCACAGTTTCAGAGGTTTCAGTCCATCATGGTGGCAGAAACACTTGGCATAGCAAAGTTGCTTACCTCATGGCAGCCAGAAAGCAGAGAGAAGGAGCAGGAAGGGGTGTGGGACAAGATATATCCTTCAAAGACACGGCCCCAGTGACCTACTTCCTCCAGCCAGATCCTACTTTGTAAAATCCTATTCTGTTTTTTTTCTTTTTTCTTTTTTCTGTTTTTCTCAGTCCTGGGGAGTTGAGTGCAAGGCCTCAAGTCTGCTTTTTGCAAGTGCTTAACCACTGAGCCATACTTCAGCCCATTTTTTACTTTGTATTTTCAGACAGGGTCTCACTAGATTATACAGGCTGCTTCTGGCCTCAAACTTGCCACCCTCCTGCCTCTGCTTCCTGAGTCACTGGGATTAAAGGCATGAGCCACCATACCCAGCTCAATACTCATACTCATAAACCACATATTTGAGGGAATGCATTATAAGCTGCTTATAAACATTTCTAGGCTCTACCCATTATATGCCAGTAAAAATCCCCAACATCCAGTTATGGGAAGCAAAAATGTCCTAAGAGAGAGTGTGCTTTGCCCTGGTAGACAATATTATTTATATCTATTTCTAAGCATATAGTCAAATATTATGAAAATACTTTCAATCTTAAATTTAACATTCTATTTGAAAATTAACTTCTAAATTACATAAATTCATAGTTTTCCCTTCATTATAAATTTCTGGTTTATAAAGAGTTGAAACTTTTGTTGAAAGCTGTGGTATAATTTAGGATATTTGTAAAGATTTACTTTGTTCTCAGTGTTCAGTGAGATATCCCTGCATAATAAGGTTGTATTAGTTACTTTTCTTGTTGCTGTGACAAGATACATGGTGTAGACAAGGGAGTAAGGGTTTATTTTGGGTTATGGTTTCACAAAGTTAAGTCCACGGTTACTTGGCCCCATGCACTTGGGCAGAATATCATGGCAGTGGGAATGTGTCACACAGAGGAGCCTCTTCACTTCATGGTAGACAGGAAATGGAGGGAAGGAAATATAGGAAAGATAGAACCTCAAAGGACACCCCTGGTGACCTACTTCTTCCAACTAGGCCCCTCCTCCTTCTTTTCACCACCTCCCCAAAATGCTATCATATTATGAATTCATTAAGGGATTAGTCCATTGATTGGGTCAGAGCTCCTGGAATCTGATCACTTTCCAGAAGCTCATTTCAGCCAACAATCAATCCGCCAATAAATAAGCCTACGGAAGACATTTCATATTCAAAGCATAACAAAAGCATTTCCCATTTTTTTGCATTTTCTTCGTGCGATTTCCCTTATTTTTCCACAAATAATCTTGAGAAACAAAGGTGAGAAAACAATATTCTCACTTATGTGCATTTTGTGATTTAATAAGAAATAACTTTTCTAATAAAATTCATAAAGTATGTTAGCTACAGTGGGCTTTTTGTGCTGTGATACAAACAGATCACATGCCATAGCTCAACAAAGTAGATGTTTATTTCTCATTCATAAAGAGTACAAATGGAGAGCTTTTCAATGGAAGTGGGAAGATCTTTGCTCTCTCCAGTCAATTCCTTTTGTTTAAATCACAGTGACCTTCTCCTACCTAAGGCCACCCTGGGGTCATCTGCACTTAAGGCTCAGAGAGCATGAGGAACTGCATAGAAGTTTTTGTGTGAGCACTCTTAAATTTTCCTAAAATAGCTTCTTATAATTTAAGTAGTAGTGTGTTTTCAAGGGAAAAGACAAAAATATGAGAAATAAATACAACAGAATTTTCTTTTGGTTCTAGCTGTATTTTACACTTGATAACATCAAGGAATTTTCAAAAAGGCTTTGAGGTAGACAACTTAGCATATTTATTTTCTACCAGAAAGAGAGCATTCCTCTTGTATAATTTAATTCTTTTGATAGGCAATATGGTATTCCCATCAGGAAAACATGTTTCTCCAAAGATCATTTTATTATGGGAGTTCCAACTTTTTCCCCATAATGGATCTTGTGTTTTGTACAAGTTTTTAAAGAAAAATATAAAAATCTTCTTGAAGATTAGAGTAGGGTCATCCTTACATAGCAGTATTAAACCATAAATTATGAATAGTATAAAGTAACAGTAATGCACCATGCCTGAAACTTCTAAGTTATTTCAGCAGAAGTGAACTCTTGTTCATAACATATAGAAGCAAGAACAGCCAGTTTTCATTTCATGGTCACTGGAATATGTATTTTTTTTTACTCTTAGTTATCTTGCATTTTCATTGAAATGTAAATTCACTGTGTACCTTTGACAGATACTAGTAACTATGTGCTATTTAAAGGAGATGAATACAGCCCTGTACACTAGAAAATACTCACTTAAGGATAAAGGACATATTAGCTCTCTGACCTCTGCCCTACATATATGCAATCACTTTATAGTGTAACCTAATTTATAATAATACTGGGACAGACAATTTGCATTTTTGTCACTGAGTGCCTGTCTAGGTTATATTTGAGGTTGCAGTGCAGCCTCTGCCCTCAAGCCTGGATGTTGTCCGTAGCTTTCTCAAATGTACTAGGCACACAGTCTTGCTTGAAGTCCCTCCAACAGATAAACCAAACTTCAGACTATGCAGTGTGCCCTTGAAGGGCTGCTGACATTTATTTCATGACTAATTCATTTTTCAGAAAACATTGTTATTTCTTGGGCATCAAATGCTATCTATCAAAATTTATTGCATTGTGTTCATGGGGTTTTTCTCTCTACTGCAATTTATTATACTCATTTTTTTATTGTTATGATGTTCCATTTTATCTAGCATTCTCTGCTTTTTGTTGTTGCTATCTGATTTCTGGCTTCCTTCTGTGGAGTGTCTCATTTCTTAGTGACAAATTGAACATTTTTCACTGGTTTGCCATGACAGCTGACTCATGTTCTCTATCTCTTCATATTCTTTTCTGTGTGGATTCATTGGAAATATCCCTTTTTTCATTCAATTTGTCTTTTGATGTGTTATTCTTTTAGAATTTCACTGCATAAATAATAAAGTTAATCATATTCCTAAGTTATTTTGATGTAATGCTTGACAGCTGTATATAACTAGTTCTTTGTTGATTTTCTTTGATGAAGTTCCTAATGGATAGAAATGTGTTAACTTTGCATTGCTTTTGTAGTAATCTTTATAAAGAAATTTCACAGGGTACTCATTTATTTTGTTGGACCCGACTTGACCCCTCACATTAGCAATAACAAACTAACCACAGAAGCTTCCGTTGTATTGCATACCTACCTAGCTCAGGACATTGTGAGGCAGTTTACAACAATATCTGTTTTGATTCCCATTGACACTGTGCAAAAATAAGTTTAACAGCAGTATCTTTCTGTGGACATTTTTTTGTGAAGTTTTCTGTGTCAGAGATATGAAGGAGCTTATGGACGTTATGTACCTGCAAACTAACTGAATGAGGATTTCAAAACTATATTTGGCTACCCCCATATCCTGTTCCTTTTCAGGATATACTGTGTAATGACTGTGCCCAATGTAGAAACTGTGTATTGCATTCCTACTATGTGCCTTTGTGAGGATAGACCATGTTTGTGTCCAGGGGACACAATACATTTGGTCAAGAAATCACATGGACTTTAGGGAATAAACAAGTAGTTGTTTTTGCAAGCTTAGAATTAGTGGGGGGACATCCTTGTCTTCTTCCTGATCTTAGAAGAAATGGTTTCAAGTTTTCTCCATTTAATTTGATCTTGGCTGTAGGTTTGTCATAAATGGACTTTATGAGGTTGAGATAAGTTTCTACTA
>VMDO01013932.1:0-56417 GCA_007922755.1 Pedetes capensis | reverse complement strand
AAAAAAAAATTTTTAAACTCCACTAATAGGATCTTTTAAAGATATATTAGCTTAAGTGTTCCAAACATAAGAAAGTAAAGAATGTAATAAAAATGTATCAATAAATATACAAATATAGATGAAGTGAGTAAATTCCTAGAAAAATATAACTTGAATTTAAGAACTAGGAAGTCTAAATATTCCTGTAATCATTAAATAAAGTGAAAAAGTAGTTCAAAATTTTCCCACAAAGATGACTTGAAGTTCAAATGGCTTTCTCAGCAGGTTTTAACAAAAAACTAGGAGACAAATTCAAACTTTACACAAACCCTTTCAGATGCTAAAAGTAAGGAACTTTAAGATCACATAAGAGATTACATTCATGATTATAAAACATGTCATATAAGAAACTTTATTTTAAAGAAAAAAATAAATATGACCACATTAAAATTAAGAATTTTGTTCATGAAAGGCTATTACAGAAAAAAAAATCAATGATTTATTTGGTTTTGTGTGTATATATGTGTGTATGCATGTGTTCTTTTGATCTTTGTTTTGGTGTTTGCAGACTTAACATTGACAAAAATCTAGTATCACAAATATATAAAGAACTCCTACAAACAAAAATTAAAAAGGTGAAAAGATCCCCCATAAACACATAGATAAAGTAGTTGAATAGTCACATTTAAAAGAAAAAATTCAAATGGCTATTAAATACATGAAATGTGTCCAAATTTATTAGTATGGAAATACAAATTAAGACCACAATGAGATATTATTAGAGCCTCAGTACAAAAATAGTATAATGTCTGACAAAATCAAATGTCAGCAAAAATGAGAAGCAATAAGAACTATCATAAACTGCTGGAATATATACCCATTGGTATAACTATTCTGGATATTCTGGATAAAATTTGTCACTATGTGGTAGGATAGAAAGTATATATATCCTTTGACCCAGTATGTTAGTTACTTTTCTCATTGCTATAACAATATGCCTGACAGAAACAACTTTAAGGAGGAAGGACTTATTTTAGCTCATGCTTTCAGAAAGCTCAGTGCAGGGTTAGTGGCCCCAGGTGCTTTGGTAGAATATCATGGTGCTGGGAGCATGTGGCAGAGGCATCTCTGCACCTCACAACATTCAGGTAGCAGAGAGAGGGAAACAGGAAGGGATTAGTGACAAGATATCCCCAAGGATCTGCCCCAGTGACCAACTTCCTCCAGCTAAGCTTCACCTAAAGTTTCTAGAACTTCCCAAAAGAGTGCTGTGGGGGACATTGCACATTCAAACCACAACACCCCCAAATTGTATTTTAGGTATATTCCCTATAGAGACTTATCTTCATGTGATTGGAGGTACATATATAAGAATGTTCATCAAGCTGGCCACTGTGGTGGCACACCTGTAACCTCAGCTATTTGGGAGGCTGAAGCAAGAGACTCATAATTGTAACGCCAGAGGCAGCCTGCACTTTTAGCACGACCCTGTCTGAAAATAAAACAGAAAAAATGGGCTAGTATACAGCTCAGTGGTAGAGCACTCGCATAACATATGTGAATTTCTGGGTTCAAATCCCAGGTACTGGGGTGGGATGGGGGAGAATGTTGATGAATTGATCACAAGAGCTAAAAAATTAGGAAATAAACCAAAAATCCATTAATAGTTGCATAGAAAAATGAACTGCAGTACATATAATGGCATACTATGCAAAAATAATAATCTTCAATATAGGTATTCCCCCAAATGTACATAAATCTCATAAATGTAAGATTGAAACAATGAAGCACAAAGCAAGCACATACATTATGCTTCTATGTATAGACAAGAAAAAATTCAAAACTAAATTATATTTTCAGACATGCACAAAGAGAAGACAAACCTACACTAGGGAATCAAAATGATGTTTATGAAGTTGAAAAGTTTGTGAAAAGGTGGAACACAGAGAGGACTTCTAGGGTATGAGCCATGTTCTACTTCATGATCTAGGAGAAATTCCATGGGAATTTTCATACATATTTGTTATATTATGCATCTATATGGTATATGATTTCTCTATGTGCATATATATCCATGTTGTGGTTTGCATATATATCAGAATTTTCTAAATGTTAGCAATTAAATTAAAATTTAGTGCACTTTCATGAGACAATTTGTTTTCAAGAGTCAGAATATATTTTGATCAATAATTCTACTGCACACTTGTCTTTGCGACACTCTATGTTTGGGAATTATCATATAAATTTGTTAAGAAGTTACTGTATTTTTTTTAACTGGAGCAAACTTCTCATCAGTCTTCTGCTAAATTTGATTACTTCTACAAGTACTTTATTAAGGTTATCACAATTATTATGGACTTGCAATACCTTAAAACACCTGGAAATTTACATTTCTTTAATTAACAGCAGTATTTTTGTTATTTTTCAAGGTGTAATCTGTAATCTTTTCTTTATTGGCAATGCAAGAATAAGTCTAGTAATTTTTCTTTGGGAAATTTCGTCTAGTCCCTAAAATATTTGCATATGGTAAGGATGAGATTTCTTGAAATGAGTCCCCACAGCTGATTTCCATGTGTTATCTCCAGGGTCTTCTAATGATGACAGTAGAATTAGAAGTGTGTGTATGAGTGATAATATTATCTTTACTGATTTCCAAGATGCCTCTTACCTCTCACATGAACAGATTTTCAGTTATGTCTTCCATTAATTCTCCTTTCTCTGAGTGGCCAGTTGTTGCAAATGCCAGTAGCTAAAATAGGCAAGTTTGTAAATGTAAAATTTGTAAGCTTTGCTCACATTTATTTTCATATGCTTTGGGAATTCTATATACTCTTAGATATTTACCTAAGTAAGTAGTACTGAAATTTATAATTCCTCTTAAATCATCAACATCTGTATCATTTTGACCCCAATGAAAGTCATTTCCCTGTATCATAGATTAATTACTTCCTGATGAGCTACAAAATATTTTCCTTTCAGGAGATTCATTACCTATCAGAATAACTTCATACCTACAAAATTTCTGACCATAGTGACCCTTGGATATAAAATGAGAGTGAACAAACATCATTTGCACACTTGAAAATTTTTCCCACTCAATTTCTGGTTGTATCTTATCATCCAACCAATCAAATGCCTCGAGTTAACAGCTAAAACAAATATGTCTGCTTTGAATGATCAAATCATTCAGAATATTTTCTCCTACAAAATAAGCTTATTCCTACAAAATAATTTAGTGTAGCCACTGGGAGAACAGTGATTTATTCCTGAAGGTTCTTTTTTAAATACACAGCTGTCTTAGATGATGTCCTTGTGTTTTAAACTGTATTTATTGTAAGTGCCTAGTAACCCAAGCCACAAAATTGTGAAGACCTTATTCTTCTATTTTCCCAGTCTCTCTTTCTTCTTTTAGTGGTGCCAGCAACAAAAGGACATGTAACTTTATCCTTTCTGGTTGCTAATACTTTACCTTGCAGACTCTGGAATACAAGTTCTGTAATTGCTGTTATTTTTCACCATTTTGTTCCTTTTTGTGCTATTAGGTAGGTAATATACACTTCCAAATTATATTTTTAAATAAAGTTCCTTTTTAAGTTGACAGAGGTTAAATAAATACCCAAGCCAACATGTTTTGGATTTTGGTTTCTTTAAACAGGATTTGCTTTTTCAGCTCAAGAAATGGGCCACTTCAAACTTTCCAGGTTTTCTTTTCTATGGTCTTTGTATAAAACATAAATCCTTTTATCCTTTGAAAAGCATTTGGATCATTATTACTTGGTAGAAATAAAAAATAAGTCAATTAAAATTTTTATTTATCCTACAATGAGTGTACACACAGAGGTTTCAGATCAACAACAGAATGATACAGAAAACAAAAACTGGAAATTACCATTATTAGACAAAAGGATAGAAATTATTGATGCATAAGATTCAATAAGAATTCTTAATAAAATGCAAAAAATCAAAATTGGATTTCTCCACTACTTTTTGTTATACAATAAGTCTATGGATTCTTTCTCTGTTCTTCTGTCTTCAGTCTAACAGAACTTAAAAAAAGTATTCTCTAACTCATCAGAGCTATATTTCCTGGCTTTTCTTAACACAAAATGAATAGAGAGAATACTACTGTACTATTAGATATAATCCTGGTGCTAACTACAATTCCAGAAAACATGCATGGTAATTCAGAAAATGACTAGTTCCATATATCAGAAAATTCAGAAGATAAACAAATATTTAAATTTTATGCACAGAAAATTTTCAAAATATAAACAACAAGGGGTTTTGCTTGGTTTTGGTTTGGGATTGTTTTGTTTTTGTTTCTACCTCAGTTAATTTCCTTGAGCACATTAAGGTATACCTGTATTCCAATTAAAATGTAGTACCATGCCTTAAACATATATATTGTTTGGTTTAAGCAGTACATAATAGAAGACATTAGTCACCATGATTGTTCCACCCATGGTACTTCTGTTCATGAATCTTTCTCACGTGTCTCTTAAGCCATGTTTAATTCATCTTAAATTTGTACAGTGAGATTGGGAATCCTAAACTACTCTTCCACTATAAGTGTGATAGTATAAGATGCCAGCCAATGAATTTTGAATACTGATTCCATCATCTGTTAGATAACTCTGGTGTTTCATATTATCTACAACTTTATTAAGTTGATTGGATATATGGAACAAGACTAATGATAATGTAATTTTAATCTGTGCACTTTGCACATGGTTCTTCAACAAGCAATAAAGCTACCTAACTGTACTATTTTTCAGTTCAGATTTCTCTACCAATACATGAGCATCAACCAAATGCTTTACTGAACTTCGTTGTTGTTGGGTGCCATTGAGTAGGGTCTGACTCACAGAGACTCTATCCACAACAGATAAAACACCGCACTGTGTCCATACCATGCCTCTGACCCACAGTCCAAAAAGAGAATGAATGCAAAACAGATGTGATTTTTTTACCCATAAACCCAATGATTATGATTGTATGAATGCTTGTTTTTTTGCTGATATAATCTTTTAATAATGTTTTCTGGAGCCTTTCCCAAGATCAATAACAAGTGTGCACAATTTACTTTCTTATGAATTTTTTAAAAAATCTGATTTTCAGGCATCTATGTATTTCCATAATACTTTCTAGATCATTAAGCAGAGCTCAACACCACACACATTCTCAGCGCTCTATTCTGTAATTCTTTTCAAACAAGGAGACCCAGGTGCACATAGGACATCTAATAATTCAAACCAAACAAAGAGGGAGAAAGGGAGAGAGAGAATGAGGGAGGGGATAGAGAGAAAGAGAGAGAGAATTATATTTATCAAATAAAAAAAAGCCTTTAACACTTGAATGTAGCTAAACTGAATTTGATTTTAGGTGAAAAAACAAATGGAAACAGTTTTTACTACTAGACTATTTTCACATATTTTCTTCTATGAAGTTTTTTTCTTCTCCCTTTGCCTAGACAACAGAGCTCACTTTGAGTCAAGGATCTGATATAATCAGATATTTTAGTGTGACTTTTAGTCAATGTGCTCTTTCAAAGGGAGTATTTGTGTCTTAATCCCTATTTCTCTTATCTTCAAGTGTGGAATTTAAGTCTAGGTCCTTTAGTAAGACAATTTCAAGTACCAGAGAGCAAGTGGGGAGAATCACATAAAACAGGAGGGGAAAAGGGACTCCTCGTTAACACTTGAGATAACAGTTTGCCACCTCCTCCTTGGACTTATAACTGAAAACCACCTGGACTAGAAACAAACCAACAGTTCAAGAAAGATAGTGGATCTGCCTGAAGGATCAACTAAGTTTTGACCCTTTTGTATCTGAACTATGAGTTTGAAAATATATTCCTGTACTCATCTTCAAAAATATGAACCTTACATTGTAACTCAGCATTCACTGCTGGGATGAAATTGAAAGACAGTGTAAGTTCAGCTCGAAATATTTTAGAGGTCAGGTGCCAGTCCTTGAACCCTCTTCTCATAATGATTTCCATGAATGGTGACAACTTGGAGGCCTACTAAAAATTTCCAGGCACTACTTTAACATAATCTCTATCTAATACTAAGTATAATCATTATGATAGTACCAACCAAATTCAATTTTCAGCCCATGCAGTATATTTGCTGTAACTATCATCTTATAGTATACAATAACTTTTCTTGTCTCACTACTTGTACCTAATTTTAGATGAAATATTTCATTCTGAAGTTATTTAACCAGTAAAAATGGACTGTGTGATATATTTCATTGGCTGATAGCTCAATGCCATTTGTGTTTTAGGTCAGACATTGATGGAAAAAGAAATAAGGTAACCAGGAGAATTACTCAATGCTCTGAGCAATGAGATATTTTGAGTGAATCATGATAAAGAAAAAACAGAGCTGAATAGCATTAGACATGGAACCAAAATTCATTTCTCAAATCTTGGTGATGTCATTTGCAATCTTAGGGAGTTAGCTTATTACAATTTTTTTCCTTTTATTACATATTTGAATTTTGGAAAGCACTCTCAAAAATGACAGAAAATTAATGTTACCTTGGTACACCCTTGGCAAATTGAAAAAAATAAAAAACAGATCTGAATACTTACCACCTATTTCAAACATGCCCCCACATGTCTGTCAGTTTGCTGCACTGTGGGGGCTTATGTGTTGTGATGAGGCTGAGAGCTCTGCCACTGGTACCTCAGATATGATCAAGGTTACCCATGGTGGACAGGTTTTCAGCTGAGCTTCCAGACTAAGACAGACTAGGGTGTAGGAACTGGCGAACCACTCTCGAAACAACTAGCCATTGAAAACCTATGAATAGCAAAGAAACACTGTCAGATATAGTGCAGGAAAATGAGCCCCCCAGGTTGGAAGACACTTAAAAGACTACTGGGGAAGAGTTGCCTCCTCAAAGTAGAGTCTACCATGATGACGGAATGGAGTAAAGCCCCAGGGACCTCCATTTGCTGATGTGGCATGACTCAAAATGAGGAGAAACAACTGTAAACATCCATTAATAATTGGAACATGGAATGTATGTAGTGTGAATCTAGGAAAATTAGAAATCATTAAAAGAGAAATGGAGTGCATAAACATTGACATTCTAGGCATCAGTGAGTTAAAATGGACCATCATAGGCCACTTTGAGTCAGACAATCATATGGTCTACTATGCTGGGAATGATAAACTAAAGAGAAATGGGGTTGCATTCATCATCAAAAAAGACATTTCAAGATCTGTCATGAAATACAATGTTGTCAGTGATAGAATAACATCCATATGCCTGCAAGGAAGGCCAGTTAATATGACTATTATTCAAATTTATGCACCCACCACTAAGGCCACAAATGAAGAAAGGGAAGACTTCTATCAGCTTCTGCAATCTGAAATAGATCAAACATGTAATCAAGACATACTGATAATCACTGGTGACTGGAATGCAAATGTTGGAAACAAACAAGATGGCTCAGTAGTTAGAAAATATGGTGTAGGTGACAGAAATGAAGCTGGAGATCGCATGATAGAATTTTGTCGGACCAATGACCTTTTCATTGCAAATACATTTTTTCAACACCATAAACAGAGACTATACACATGGACTTCACCAGATGGAACATACAGGAATCAAATTGACTACATATGTGGAAAGAGATGATGGAAAAGCTCTATACAAAATGTCAAAACAAGACCAGCTGCTGACTGGATCAGACCATCAACTTCTCATATGCAAGTTCAAACTAAAGCTGAAGAAAATGAGAACAAGTACACGGGAGACACGGTATGACCTTGAGTATGTCCCACCTGAGTTCTGAGACCACCTCAAAAATAGGTTTAATGCCTCAGGCACAAATGATAAGAGACCAGAAGAGTTGTGGCATGACATAAAAGATATCATTCAAGAAGGAAGCAAAAAGTTCTTAAAAAGACAAGAAAAAAAGAAAAGACCAAATTACATGTCAAAAGAGACCCTGGACCTTGCCCTTGAACGTCGAGCAGCTAAAGCAAAAGGAAGACATGAGGAAGTTAAGGAACTAAACAGAAGATTTCAGAAGGCAGCTTGCGAAGACAAAAACAAATATTATAATGACATGTGCAAGGAGCTGGAGGCAGAAAACCAAAAGGGAAGAACACGCTCCGTGTTTCTCAAGCTTAAGGAAGTGGAGAAAAAATTCAAGCCTCGAGTGGCAGTAGTGAAAGATTCTACAGGGAAAATATTAAATGATGCAGGAAACATCAAAATAAGATGGGAAGAATACACAGAGTCATTATACAAGAAAGAATTGGTAGATGACCAACCATTCCAAGAGGTTGCATATGAAGAGGAACCAATGGTGTTGAAGGACAAAGTGGAAGCTGCCTTGAAAGAAGTGGCTAAACACAAGACTCCAAGAATTGATGGGATACCAGTAGAGATGTTTCAACAAATAGTTGCAGCACTGGAGGTGTTAACATGTTTATGCCAACAGGTTTAGAAAACAGCTACTTGGCCAACTGACTGGAAGAGATCCATATTTGTGCCTATTCCCAAATAAGGGTATCCAACTGAATGTGCAAACTATTGGATCATATCATTAATATCGCACACAAGCAAAATTCTACTAAAGATCATTCAGAAGCGACTGCAGCAGTATATAGACAGGGAATTACCGGAAAATCAAGCAGGATTCAGAAGAGGGTGGGGAACCAGGGACATCATTGCTGATGTCAGGAGGATATTAGCTGAAAGCAGAGAATATCAGAAAGATGGCTATCTATGTTTTATTGACTATGCAAAGGCATTTGAGTGTGTGGATCGTAATAAATTATGGATAACAGTTTGGAAAATGGGAATACCAGAACACCTAACTGTGCTCATAAGAAATCTGTACATGAACCAGGAGGCAGTTGTTCGAATAGAACAAGGAAACACTACGTGGTTTAAAGTTGAGAAAAGTGTGTGCCAGGGCTTTATACTTTCACCCTATCTCTTCAATTTATATGCTGAGCAAATAATCTGAGAAGCTGGACTTTATGAGGAAGAACGCGGCATCAAGATTGGAGGAAGAGTCCTTAACAACCTGTGTTATGCAGATGACACAACTCTGCTTGCTGAAAGTGAAGAGGATTTAAAACATTTACTGATGAAGATGAAAGATCATAGCCTTCAATATGGGTTGCGACTAAACATCAACAAAACAAAAATCCTTACAACTGGGTCAGCATGCAACTTCACAACAAATGGAGAAAAAATTGAGGTTGTCCAAGATTTTGCTTTGCTTGGCTCTATAATCAACACCTGTGGAAGCAGCAGTCAAGAAATCAAAGACCCATTGCTCTAGGAAAAGCTGTGGCAAAAGATCTCTCTATAGTATTGAAAAATGGGAGAAGGATGTGGCAATCCACTCCCAAGGCAATCCCGAAAATAGTCAGCCATTGAAAACCCTATGAGGGTCGCTATGAGTTGGATACCGACTCAACAGCACCTAACAACAACAACATAGTATTGAGAAGCAAAGGTGTCACATTGAAGATGAAGGTGCATCTGACTCATGCCATGGTATTTTCAGTCACATCATATGGTTGTGAAAGCTGGACATTGAACAAGGGAGACAGAAAAAGAATTGATGCTTTTGAATTGTGGTGCTGGAGACGTCTATTGAATATACCATGGACTGCCAAAAGAACCAACAGATCTGTCCTAGAAGAAGTGCAACCAGAGTGCTCCTTGGAAGCAAGAATGGCCAGATTGTGTCTTACGTATTTTGGACATGTAGTCAGGAGAGATCAATCCCTGGAGAAGGACATCATGTTTGGGAGAGTGGCAGGTCAACACAAAAGAGGAAAATCCTCCACCAGATGGATTGACACAGTGTCTGCAACAATGGGCTTAAACATAAATAAGATCATTTGCCTGGCACAGGATTGGCAAGTGTTTCCATCTGATGTACATAGGGTCGCTATGAGTTGGAGTCAACTTGAAGGCACCTAACAACAACAACAACAACTATTTCAAACATGAGTTTATTGTAAAATTTCTGATGCAATTTTTTTTAATTAATAAAATAAAATTGAATTAGTCATTTAGAATGCTGCCTTTGGAACATATAGCAGGAGATATGTAGGCAGAAATGCAAACTTATAAATCTGCCACTATCCTTCATCCTTCATAATGGAAGATAAAATAATCAAATATAGCACGTTTAGATCAGATATATTTGTAACATGATATGAACAGAAATACAGTTTTTGATTTTCTATGGCAGCTTTAGGGGTAGGGGTTTAGCTTAGTTTTTAGAGTGCTTGCTCCACGTGCTCTAAGGCACTGAATTTGATCCCCAACAGTGCAAAAAGAGAGAAGGACTGGGCAGCCCACTCCCAAAACAGTCATTGAAAACCCCATGCACAGCACAGAAGTGTTTCATTCTGTTATACATAGGGTCACTATGAGTTAGACTCAACTGGATGGCACCTAACAATGACGATAGCTTTAAGGTAAAATATTTACTTTTTAAAATCTAAAACTATAGATTAAATTAAATATCTTAGATTAGATTAATTTTGAACACAAGAACAACTTTTGTTAAGAAAGGTTTTCCTAACGAGGCTCACTTTACAATTGATACTGTAGTTTCCAAGTAATTGTAAACGCTCTAGTTCAATAATTCTCTTAAAACACTCTCACACATATCTTTAACTTAAGAAAAGCATTTGACCCAAAACTGGAGTGGGAGTAGGGTAGAAGAGAACTATTTTAGGGTGGCATGGAAGGGAATTATTTTAGCAAATATTTTGAATCAGGGGCCTTGCCTACACAATGTTTAAAATAAAATAATCCTAGGAGATAGAAATAATTATTCTCATTTTATAGATGAGAAAATTAAGTCTCAGAGATACTAAATAGCTTGCTTAATAATCCTCAGCGAGTATTTAAATCAAGTCTGTCAACTCTAAAATCCATGTACTTTCTGCTGCACCACACAGATGTTCAACAATAAGAAGAAAGATTAAGATAAATTGAAAATTATCAACTTCTAGGAGTTTTATACAACTCTGTAATTATATTTTTAAACTTTAATACCATAGGAAGCACTTATGATAATTGTTTTGACAATAAGAAGAATTCCAAATTATAGCTATCCTTTGATTAATATTGAGCCTGCAGCCATAGCACTGTGGCATCCAATCCCGTCAGATCTCAGAAGCTAAGCAGGGTCAGGCCTGGCTAGTACTTGGATTGAGAGACTGCCTGGGAACACCAGATACTGTAGGCTTGGGAGAAGGACCTGGCAACCCACCCCCAAAAATCAATCTGCTATTGAAAACCCTATGAATAGCAGAGAAGCACTGACAAAGTGTTTCACCTGCTGTATGTATGGTCGCTATGAGTATGATATCGACTTGATGGCACCTAACAACGATGACTAGTATATGTAAAAATGGAGGGTGTTGATTTGATAATGTAGTCTTAAGAATATGAATGACTGTGAATATAGCTCTTATCATTATTCTAAATATTTTTGGAGATGCATAGAGAGGGACTGGGTAATGTGGCACATTCCTATGATTCCAGTCCATTGGAAGGCCAAGGCAGGAGGACTGCGAGTTCAAGGCCAAAGGCAGCCTGCACAACTTAGTGATACCCCATCTTAAAAACTACAAATGAGGCTGGGAGTGCAGCTCAGTGGTAGAGTATTTGCCTACCACATACAAGGCCCTGGGTTCAGCTCTCAGTACTGAAAAATAAAAATAGGGGGATGCTCATTTATTGGGTCTTGAATATGGTCAAAATAAATGATTTCAAATATATTTTTAAGTTAAGAATGTATTTTTAAACAATAGATTCAAATGTTTCTCATAAAATCCTCACATATTATTTTCTACATTTTAAAGGTAGAGAAACTGGAGAAGAGATAGATTAAGTAACTTTCTAGCAGTTATTCAGTTATCCAACTAATTACAAATGGAGGTAGATGTCAAATCCACAGCCTACCATTTTAACAACAGCATCCAAATTAGTAATTTTTAGGGATGATGAAATGTATCAACAATGCTTACATATGGCAATAAAAACTGGATTATGGAGATTACATGACAAAATGACAGCTAATATAAAATACCAAAGAAATAATAGACTAAAAAAATCAAATATTGAGGATAATTCCAAAAAGGTCATTAATAATAATACACTAAACCACATCAAAGAATGAGCAGCAAATAACTTAAATACTTTGTATTGAGGTTAACAAAATATAAATAAATTATAAATATATTAAGATTGTATTTCAAGAAAAAATTGAACAGTTATGAATGCCACAGAGAAAATATGGGAATAGAAAGAGAATTCTGTACACAAGAATAAATAAAAGAAATGTTCTGTTCAGGCCAAGTAGAGGAAACATAGTCAAAAGAATGAAAGAGAAATCATGTTCTTGATATTTATGTGTTCTTGTTGTTGTTGTTGTTAGGTGCCATCAAGTCGGTGTCTAACTCATTGTGACCCTATGTACAACAGACAAAACACTATTGTCAGTGATTCTCTGCTATTCATAGGGTTTTCAATGGCTTATTGTTTTCTGGGAGTGGTTTGCCGGGTCCAAATTCTCCCAAATTTATGTATATTTGATAACTAATTCTGGAAAAATTCACCACTAGATTGCAATAAATGAAGTTTTATCTAAATAAGAATTTCAATATGCTTTGGTAACAAAAAGTCCTGTGGAGGAAACCAGAGCTCATCTTCTAGTCTGGCTTTGCCACCATCTGTATAACCTCAGGCAGTGAATCAGCCTTTCCCACTCTTAGTGTCCTCATCTGGAAGGGAGGGAGGAGGTTTAGAAGACTAAGCTCAGTCCATGGGTGTAAGCAATTTCGAAGCTGTATTTCACTAGTTTTGTTTAGTTGATCATAGTGCCAGATGAAATGCAAAAAAGAGAAGAGTTATAATAACATTTGTGGCAGTGAACTAAACAAAATGACTATTTATAGCTAAGTGTAGCTATTTAAGTCTATATTCCTCCTAAGTACTTACCAACTCTCTTTTATTTATGGCAAATTGTTTTACTATACCTAACTTTAACCACATATCACTAAGCTTGAGGACTGTGTTGAGAAAAAAAGGGGTTTCAGAGGCAGAGTGTGCTTGAATGTCCTGCCCTAACCTTTGGGATTGACTTAATTTCTCTGAGTCTCAGTCTCCTTATTTTTGAATTAGTATTACATATTTAAGGATTCTGATGAAAATTAGTAAAATAAACAATGTAAATTAGCCCAAAGGCTGCAACCAGGTAAGGATTTTAATAAATGTCAGCTATTACCAGGTTACTACATACAATGCAGTTAATGTCTTATCAGTTGAGCAGCAATCCATGCAGATTTTAAGACTGAAAGAAACAAACCGGGCAAGTGTCCATTTTCCTGGCTTTTTGGAGACAGACTACAAAATGGAAGTATGACAAAAGAAAAAAAATCTAGGGAGAGGTAGATGACAAGAACACAAAGAAGTCAACACAGGAGAATGCTGATAAATGTGGGAGAAAAAGGCTAAACTAAGAGGAAAAGTATTTTGATTCTGAGACAAGTATGTGACTGATAAGTTCTGACCCTTCCCAGGCTGGGTGGATGGTGGTTGCAGAGTTTAAATGTGATCCTAAGGACTTATTGACCTACATTCTGGTTTTAGTTACTGTCTATGTAGAGCTGATAGTAATTTTAAAACATGGTAAGATTTGAAATTCAACAGGAAATAAACATTGCAAATAAATTTGTTCATTTAGAATGAGAAGTCTGCACATATGCTCTGTTTCCCACTAAGACTAAGCAGACACAAAACAGAAGGAAAACCCCTGGTCTCCCCAATATCTTCGCGCCTGCCCAGTGAATGCTCTACAAGGACATCAAGGGCATCTGAAGCTGCCAAGGCTCACTTTGTTCTTTGGGACTGCAGTAAGTGCTTAGGAACCAAGAACAAACCTCTCCACAAGAAATGATTAGTGTAGAAAAGTACCATGTATAAAAATTCACAGATCAATTAAATGAACTGCATTTTTCTCCCTCCCTTGCTTTTGCTGCTGCTCTTCACTACCCAAAGATCTCTCCTTTTTCAAAATTTATACATTTTCCAAGTTTCAGTTTCAACAGCACCATCTTTGTGGAGACTTTTTTTCTCCAGAATCACAATCGAAGTATTTGTTTTACTCCTCTGGAGGCTCCCATACTGTCCTTTACCTTTACCTTGTGACATGTATTTTGCTTTATATCCTATAGTTAGCTCTTTGCCTCTCATCCCCTCATCAGGCTATAAGCTCCTCTGGGACAGAGAACTGGGTTGACTACTCACTGATATCACCATTGCCAGCTACATATTTTCCCATGTTGTAAGTACTAAGGATTTGTTGAGCAAAGTCTATATTACAAAATTTATCAACAAATCCCTATATTTTTAAATGCTAAGGAATGTGACAAAAATATTATCAGAACTTAGTCCTACTATTTCGTTCTGAACAGACCTGGGGCCTAGCAGCCACCCCAAGACTACAGCAGCTGGAAGGCCAGAAGATTCCACGTCTTCAGTGTGAAGTTAGTTTCACAAGCTTCTTTCAGGCCACCTCTGCCTGTTCTTGTTCCTCTAAAATATTTATCATCTTTTCAATTGAATAGTTGTAACAAGCCTACCATGTTCAGAGCCATAAAAGTCCACACACATAAGATTTTATAAGTCTTCTTATTACTTCATTTATTTAATAAATATACTAAGCATTTCTCATAATCACATACTGAGGATAAGAAATTAATAAATATAAGAACTTCCAATAAAAGAACTTCTGGTGTAGTAAGAAAAACAGTATCTCATGAGGTCAGCAGTTGTGTTAGCCTTGCTTTCTGCTCTGTCCTCATGTTTGACCTAGATCCTGACACATCTGGGGCACTCAATATTTGTTTAATTAAAGAATTAATTTAACGTGATATACAGAGACACGGGTAATGTGGATTAGTAGCACCTGGAAAACAAGAACTTGTTCTGCAAGAAGGAAGAGCGACATAGTGACTTCAGAGAAGAAATGGTAGCATCAGCAACTGTTGAGTAATGAATAGAAAAATATTAAATTGAAAGAGGATAAGAGTTGCCCAGGCTGACTTGACAACACAAGACATGAGATTGTACAGCAGACCCTCTGTTATGACCCACCAGTTTTATTATTCTTTGGCTTGGAGATTTTTTGAGAACTTAATGAACATTTTTAACCAAAAACCTCCAGAAAAAACAACAATAACTTTATGTAACCAGGACTTTTTCTGCATAGGTTTTGCAGAGAGCCAAAGATTAGTGCCACATATCCTCATATTCTGAATCAAATTTCAGTACTGCTTACTGCAAGATTTACACAAACTGTTTTGAAATCTTTCCTTTATCACAAAGCATGAGGTTCTTCTACAAAAGGATTGGAGGAGGGGTATTATCACAAGGTAAAAAAATTGTTTGGAGCTGAGATGTTTCCTTTACTGATTCACGTTGGGAAAAAGAGAGATGGAGCTAAATAAGAGGGCTACCAGAGACTCTCTTCAGGATACTTGGGAGACAGAGAATGCTAAGCTCTATTTTGTCACTGAGAAATATAAAGACATTAGTGGTTGGGAACAATAAGACAGAGAAAGAGAGATAAATTTGAAATGAGCTGCATTTCCGCAAAGATGGGTGGGTGCTCCCTCTAGCCCAAGGGGACCACAGGAAGGAACTGGCCTAATGCCCCTTCAAAGGGACTCCACCCAAAAGTACTATCTGTGGGGAAGAAAGTTAGTATAAAATGACCCAGAAACAGGTAGAGTTCCAAGGCCTATGGGCTGAGGTGGCTGGCTGTAAGAGGGAAGATGGCACCGAATGCTCCCCATGGTGGAACTTCCTAGAAAGTTCTTGAGAACATGTACCAAGAACGAAAGCCCAGTGAGCACCAGTATCAAATCTCAACAATATCAGTGGACGTCCTTTCCACAAATCCTCTATCCTCTGGCCAGCTATGAACAGGCCAGAACCTTAGCTAGTAAGTGGTAAAGAGCTGACAAAGTAAAGACAAAAGGAGCCAAATGGGCATTCCAGATTAGTAACAAGTCTGAATTTTGTAAGAAGAGACTTTGTCTGAAAGAATTATTGCAAGATGAGGAAAGAGACTATTGCAATGAAGGGGGAAGATTACTCCAGAAGGGAGATACTCTGACCATAAGATCTGCAAGCACCTCATAAATTAGGGAAAGAGGATTTCTGCCATGGGAAGGATTAAACAAGGCAAGAAAGAATCAGTGTTGGCAAATGGGAAGAAAGGGCTGTATGATCAAGAATAGATCAGAGAATGTCTTACCTTGAAGCTTGCCCACTTTCAGGAAAGACTGTATCTGGCTCAGGCTGAGAGTAGGACAAAATTCAAGCCTTCAGGAAAGAGAGAAACTTAAGGACAGATTGATTAATGAGCATTTTGTTCCAATTAGCAGTTCAACTAACCATTTAAGAGATAAAGAATGAGAGTTTGCAGTTTGAATCTGGCATATACAGGTGATCAATAGGCCATCTGTGAGTCTTATCCAAATTATATGAGGAAGGATGATAATTTGTAAGAATCTGTTTCTGGGAAGACAAGAGTGGAGGAAATTTCTTAAGCATTGCTGTTTGCCAGCAGCATGAGGCACAGGTGAAATTCAACTGTCAGGACTTTGCAATTTCCAAAATAAGGTTGTATCTGTGATTCAAAACAATCAGAAAATCTATGCAAGCGGCAAACTGTTATCCAAGAGGAAGCAAAACTAGCTCTCTGAGTGTGCTTGAAATGATGGTGCCCCATTAAATCTATTAAATCCCTTAGAGTGTAGCTCATTTAATATAACAGTTGCACTTGTAAATACACAATTAAATGTAAAATTTTAGGGTTTCTCAACTCTCAGGCTAAGTGAGGATTTCTGAAGTAAAAGATCTCAAGGAGAACAGGAAGGGAAAACTGGAAGCAGAAGAGGTAACATGCTTCTCCAAGCAACCTTGAGATTCTCTGAATCAGCTCAGTAAGATGTAAAGTCTACCATATAGGATATTTTACTTCACATATGTACAAATTATTATAATAGAAAAGAAATGTAAAAATATCATGAGGGAAGCAGGGATTCAGATGAAAGGGAGATTCGTATTAGCCAAAAAGCTGTAAGAATTCAGAGGAAAGAGCATGGTATTTTCCCCTGGGAGCATCAAGAAGTCTTGATAAAAAGATACCATAGACCTAACTCTGATCTGGTGAGAGATTAGAAAATGTGTAAAGAGGAGAGGCTGAGGAATACTGGCCGGAGGAAACAAAAAGCTCAGGTGGGGAGACAGGACCTAAAGAGACTAACTGAGAGCTTGCAAGTAGCTCCAACAAGGGACACAGGAAAAGATGAGTACATAATGTTTTCAAGAACTCATGAATGTCAGCCACCAAAGAAGTTTAATGTAATTTTATTCCATATGAAAGAATAAGCACCAGAAAACATTGGGCAGGTAAGCAGCATGATCTGATTTATGCTTTAAGAAATGCAACTAATATTAATCTATAAAAAGAATTAAAGAGAGGATTAGTGCTAAGATGGGTTGGTCCCATACGTAACTGCAAAGTAGATCACTTTTTAATATCACCTCCTCTTTTTAACAAAGTTATTTTCAATAATAACCATAAAGTTAACTAAATAATAATGGCTAATAAAGAAATGCAGCTATTAAAAATTTCTTATCTATAACATGGTGATATAATTATGTCACTACAAAATTCAACACCAATATTATAGAGTTGGCTATATATGCTATTGAACAGGAATTTGCAAAAATATCAATTTTAGTAAAGTTGTAGAAATGAGGCTAATAGAAACTATAAGGTTAATATTCATTAGCCTGGCAGACTAATATGCATCAGTACATTTGACTTTTTCTTTTTTCATAAACATATTTAAAAACATTAAAAATTGAATATAATTAAATATAATTAAGGGCATTTAAATGAGATAAACTTTTTAGTGTCTTTAAAATTTATACTAACAGAGTATCTTTTAGAGAACATTTTTATCATTGGCATTGTTTAGAGTTTTGTGTACATGATATAATAACGAGCAAATGATCTTTTAGTGATACATTGCAGTGTTAATATTCTCCATAATTTATAATGCACTCCTACATTATCTGTTATCTAAGTGATAGTTTTGTACTGCCCTGCCCTTGAGTCCTCCACAGGGAAGGGAAGAGAAAATTATAACTGACATTTCATAAGTATCAACACTGTACCAAATAGAATGGTAGACTCTTACATAACAACCAATTTTTGAAGAGATTATTTTTTCACCATTTTAAGTTAAAGAACATTAGGATCAATTGACAAAGATAACACAGCAAAGTAAGTGTTGAAATTGGAATTCAAACAGGAGGTTCTCTGACTCCAAAGTATATGTACTATCTTTATATTACCACACTGTTTCTTGACGTGGGGCTAAAGGGAAGTGGAAAATTTTAGGTGACATGTAAGAGGGCTTAAGTTTTGGCAGCATCATGGGAATGGAGAGGAAGGCAGGGTGGGAAGGTAATATTGCAAAGCTAGAGTGGACAAATTTGACAACATATTGGATGCAAAAACAAGAGAGATGGTGAGATCCAAATTTAAAAGCCAGTGAAAAACTGAGCCAGATAACATCTAAGAAACCAATAAGTAACAGTTGTCAAAACCTTGTTGAAATTAAGAGATGGAGAAAAATTTACACTTCAGAACTCTTGTTAGAGAGAGCTGTACATAAACAGTGAATACTTTAGTGGGCATTCTCTAGAAACAATACATTTTTCAACCTGCCTTCTAAAAATGAGGAGTTTAGTTAGCCATACAACTTGATTTGCTGAATAGAAAATGCAAGTTTGGAGGCAGAGCTGAATTGCTCAAGAAGGCCAAATTTTGAGGCATAGTTTAATTGTTCAGGAAGGCCAAAAAGAGGACAAGGTAGCTAGGATATTTTTTCAGTGCCAGGCATGTTGTATTCCTTCTGTAAGATGTCTCTCTTCTAAATAAAAAATTAAAAAAATATTTTTCAAATATAATGGCTTGACATGTCACCAAATTCCTAGCTTTCCACGTGCATGTATATTGGAATACCACTCTATGAGTCATATTACTTGAAAAATAAATTAGAAAGATGGATAGATACACACACACACACACACACACACACACACACACAGAAGTAAGGAGCAAATTTTCAACAGCCAATCTATACAGCCATGCATGTAGACTCACAAGCAATTGAAGCCACCCTCTTCATGCCATTTGGATTAATGGCATGTTCCCACACAATGTATTCCCTGGATAGTTCTTTCTGACAGTTATGTTTCTTTGTTCATGTGGGAGGGATCCCATTCTTTTCCTCTCATCTATTAGTTCCACTGGTCTTTACCAATAAGACAGAGTAAGTTGTGTTCACCTATCTAGCAAAGTCTCCACTGCATTCTCCTGGAGTGCCATGGACCACCTGCAGAGAGGAAACTGCACTGAAGTCAGTGGCCACTGTGGGGCAGCAGGAGGCTATTTCCATGCACATCTCAGAGGATGACTGGATTTCACAGTCCTAAGACTCAACACTTTTGTTCAATATCAATTTATAATCAAAAAAATTTATACAGCCAATTCCTCTATGGTAGTTCTGTTTGCCTGATTTTAAATCTATATAAAGGATTTTTCTATTCCTATTGTACATATAAAAAAATCTAAATTCTTTCTACCTTAGTCTTAAGTGGCTAATATGATCAATATTCCTATATTGTTACCAGTAATTTATAGGCTTCTCAGAATCACTTAAGTTTTAAAAAGTCCAGTTTTTCTCACACATCTTAGAGTCATGTTCTACTTTGAGTTACCAATAGCTAACATTTACTAAGCTCATATGGTATATGCCAAGCATAGTTCTAGATATTTTACACACTTTGGCTCAGTTAAAATTCATGACTCTGAGGTACCTTTTCAACTCTTTTTCAGGTGAAAAAAACTAATCAGAGTGGACAGCCCATTCCAAATTCATAGCTGATGAGAGGTGTCTGAATTTGAACCTATGTGCTATTGACTGACCCCAGATTCCATGCTCTGAACCGACACTCTTTCTGTTCATAAAACCTGAGGCAAGCTCTAATGACAATAATTAAAACATAACCCCACTGTTGCATCATGAAAGCCTATGAATATAAGGGTGATGTGGCCGGTATACAAAAATCACCAGTTATGAGATAAGTCACAAAATGCCCATCCTCAAAATACTGAGGCAACTAGGAAAGATGCTGCAGGAAAAAAAGAAAGAAAGAAAGAGAGAGAGAGAGAGAGAGAGAGAGAGAGAGAGAGAGAAGAAAACTACTTTGAAAGGGTTAAAGATCTCAGAAAGCTGTAATAGCAGGTTTGCCACCAAGGGCCATCATAAAGAAACACTGGGGGTGGGGGTAGGGGATATTGGTCATGCTGTGAGTGCACAAGTCTTTAGTTTAAAACTGTGTCAAGCCACCCAGAAAGCTATGTTTAAACTTTGTTCCATTTCAGAATGGCAGTGGTGTTTTTTCTGAAGCCAGAAAAGTCAAGGTAACTTAAAGCACTTGACACAATAGTATCTATTTGAAAAGTTGTACTGAGTTTTGCTAACAAGGTTTACTCAGGATGTCTATTTCTCTATCATAAAATAAAATAAAAATTAGCCATACCATTTAGCAGAAAAAGCTTTTGAACCCACCTCCCAAGTAAAACCACAACATTCTTCAGTTCTGCTTTCTGGTAGGTCAATCAATCTGGAATTAATAAAAAGAAAAAGGAAAAAAGGAATAAAAAAGGAAGAAGAAATACTTGTTTAAATATGTTGCTTCTACATTCCACTGCCTAATTTCCAATATTTATTTGGTAGGGAGATCCATTTAGGCCATCTGTGCTCGTCTATTCAAGTCTCTGGGCATAATTTGGATTTTGGAGGTACAGAACAAAGTCTCTGCGGACTATGGTTCCTGCAATTATATGTTTCCAAGCAGGAAAGCCAAATCTTGAGGTTTGGAGGAGCTAAATGAAAATGGTGTTGGCAATAATTTCCATGGCAAGTTGCTCCAATCTGAAAGTGGGTACTTTATTTTTCACATGCTGTGTCCTTGAACCACCCACTTTGAACTCCGATTGATGAATACAAATCAATAAAAGACCTGATTTTGGGGGATGAAGAATCAGAAATTCAAATCAGATATTTAACCTAATAGGAAGGACACTGAATTTTGGCAATTCTGCTCTGATGGATCATCATTTCTATTATATAGGAAAAAATTTGAGAACTGGTAGAGTTTCCCTGTTTCTCAAAAAAGATATCCCTTACTCTGAAAGATAAATTCTTTTGTTCGTTGTCTTCACTTAGGATGAGCTGGACAGTAACAGTGGATTTATCTCAGTCATAAACTACTATAGGAGAAGCAGATAAATACCTGTCATTGGAATTAGTGTAATTTTTTGTTTTTATTTTTAAAAAGTGTTTGTTTAGCCAGGCACAGTGGCAAACACCTCCAATCCCAGCAACAAGGAAGGCTGAGGCAGAAGGATCACAAGTTCAAGGCCAGAGGCAGCCTTCATAACTTAATGAGACTCTGTCTCAAGAAAAATATTAAAAAGAGGCTAGGGGCGCATCTCGGATACTGACTCGACAGCATCTAACAACAACAACAAAGGGGTGCAGCTCAGTGGTAGAGGACTTGCAAAATATGTGCAAGGGCCTGGGTTCAGCATCCCTCTTACCAAAAAAAAATTAGTTTATTTAAACCACGTGTGGTGATGCATGCCTGTATTCCTAGCACTTGAGAGGCTCAGGCAGGAGAATAAGTTCAAGTCTAGCCTGGGCTACATAGTGACACTGTCTCAAAAAAGAAAGAAAAAAAAATTAGCTGGTGCTGAGGCACACACCTGTAATCCCAGCTACTTGAGAGGGTGTGGCAGGTAGATTGCAAATTCAAGCCCAGAGGCAGCCTGTACAATTTAGCAAGAGCATGTCTCAAAATAAAAATGGGGTAGAGTGGTAGAGCACTTGCCTGGCATGAGTGAGACCCTGCATTTAACCCCTAATACTGCAAAAAGAAAAAAAAAAAAAAGAAGCTTGTTTCAATGATAGTGAATAGCTTTCCTCTTTTTATTTACTGTTGTTGTTGTTGTTAGGTGCCGTCAAATCGCATCTGATTCATAGCAACCCTTATAGGGTTTTCAACGGCTGATTGTTTCAGATTGCCTCAGGAGTAGATTGCCACATCCTTCTCCCATTTTTGCAGTGCTGGGAATTGAACTTGGGACCTCAGAGACTACAGAAAAGTGCTCTACCAACTGATCTAAATCTCAACCCTTTTATTTACTAGAAATATCCTTATTAGGTAACTTGCTACAAATATAGTTATTAGATAATTTTAGAAGAAAGTAACTTGTAAGGTACATTTTCTAATAACTTTTCTCTAATAATGATCCAGAACCATGCTATAAATTTAATATCATCCACCCCACCTTTTATTATCTGCTTATATAAGCATTAATTCTCCTTACTTGATCTGAATGCAAAGTGGATTCAATAGTCCTCTACCTTCTCTCACGCAAACCTGGCTCCTAATAATCTGCAAAGTCAGGAATGCTCCCATAAGTCTTTTTTCCCCCTGAGCACTTCTGATTATTTTCACAAAGAGAATCACAGCACACTATCTTTTCTGCCCCAGCTTGCCCGGAGCCCTCGATTAACATGAAAGACATTTATTTATGACTGATATTGTAAAAAATACAAACTCTTATTCTTTCTGATTACACATACTCCTTATATTCATTAAATATTTTCAAATCCCAGTGTGATTTTGTTATTAAGTAAATCATGAAATTTCTCAAAATTATCAATGTTATTAAAGTGAGACTCCCAGATGTGTTCTTATTTCAGAAGAAAATAAAGCTGAAAAACCAAATCTCTTGAAAGAAAAGAATAGTGCCTTTGTATGTATTCATTGTGAACACACAATAAAGTTAGAAAATGAATCAACAATGCTTCAACTATGAAGAAACAAAGGCTAGACAGAAAAAAACATAAGAATTTAATGATTCCTGTAAAAACATCCTATGTGAAAACACTGCCACCCACTACCATTTTTTTCATTTCTACAGCATAGTTTTTCAAAGAATTTTTGGCATCTCTAGATGATAAATTGTGTGAATTATTGTTGGATCAAAATTCCTTTGAAATAACTGCAGGTGTTCAAGATCCTGTCAGAGTGAGTGTATTTTAAGTACCCTGAAGATGCTGACACCCAGCCATTTCTCAGTCCTCTTTGAGGTAGAGCTCCTGTTGGGAGTGGTTTTGTTTAAAATTGAAGACATATGGAGCACTACCCAGTGAAGACAGGAGGAAGCCCATCCAGTTGGCAAAGAATTAGAATTTGACTCCCTCTGATTTAAGTCCATATTAGGGTTTGTTTCTGATGTGTATTTTCCCCTTTATTTCTTCTTCATCCCCTATAAAATGCTACACGATGGTATGCCATTATTAGGTTGGCAACTATTGTTGTTGTTGTTAGGTGCTGTCGAGTTGTGTGCTACTCATAGCGACCCTCATAGGGTTTTCAATGGCAGATTGTTTCCGGATTGCCTTAGGAGTGGGTTGCCACATCCTTCTCCCATTTTTGCGGTGCTGGGACTCAGACTCGGGACCTCAGAGACTGCAGAGCAGTGCTCTACCAACTGAGCTAAATCCCAGCCCTTGGCAACTATAGTGTCTTAGAAACACAATTTAGTTAAACATAATGATATTAATTATAATCTTATCTGTATTGAGCAAACCATCTGTATCCACATTTTATTTTCTTTGATGAACTGCTATAGAAAATAGATTTAAAGATAATATTTTTAATTGTAATGAGAAGACCTAGCAAATGCTTCTGCTTATGGAAAGAATGGGTGAATGAGTGAATATTATCTTGTATTTTAAGAAGAAGAGAAATGAACTAAATGTATATGACAAATTGTATGTCACGTTATAAGCATATTATATTTCTCATTAGGTTTCTTTCTTTCTTTCTTTCATTTTTGTTCCTTTTTTCTTTTTTGAGACAAAGTCTCACTATGTAGCCTATACTAGCCTCAAACTTGTGAACTCAAATGATCCTCCTGACTTCACCTCCCAAATCGCTGGAATTACAGGTGTTTACTACCTGCTGCCTAAGAACCATGTTTTGAATTAACCAAATATATTTTAGGTAGTTTTATGGATTTCTAAAATATGCTGCTGTCAAAAAGTGGCCTTTATAATCTCAGGTCTTTAATATCATGAGATTTTTGTGGTATAAACTTACCATATAGCTAGTTGTTATAAACATTCCATGTCTGCTTAAAAAGAACGTGTAAATTCTAATTGCTGGTATAGGGTCATGTTGATAACTGTGCTGTCCAAATTGTCTATAACCATACTAACTTTGTACTTCTTGATATTTAAAATACTGAGAGATAACTGTATTAAAATGTCCTATTCTAATGGTTGATTAGGGAATTTCTACTTGTAGTTTGTTTTATGAATTTCTCTTTCAGTATTTGGTCCTCTGTGCATTAGATACAGTTCCTCGGACAAGGTGGAATAAATGGAAGGCACAGATGGAGAGGAAGAGAGAGAAAGAGAGGCAGAGAGAGAGAGAGAGAGTGTGTGCGTATGTTTAGGGATTTGTCTCATGTGATACATGATTTTGGGGGCAGGTATGTCTAAAAGTTTGTAGGGTATGCTGGCAGTCTGAAAATTCAAGTAAAGTTGATATTGCAGTATTGAATTTCAATTTCACATGGCAGCAGGCTAGAAATTCTGGCAGAATTTCTTTGTTGCAATCTTGAGAATTTCTTCTTCTTCAAGAAAACTCAGTCTTTGCTCTTAAGGTCCTCAACTGCTTGGATGGGGTGCACACACATTATAGAAATGATCTGCTTTACTCAGAGTCTACTAATTTGTTAGTAACATCTAAAAAATACCTTCACACAACTTCTACACTGGTGGGAGCCAACCATCATAGCTTAGCCAAGTTGACACATAAAATTAACCACTATTCAATGCTATTAACTGATCACAATTTTAGAATTCATAGAATCTATGTGATTTTAACATTTAAAGTACTAACTATATGACCATTTTAATTTTGAATAATATATATACCTAATAAAATCTAAATGTGTTCAATACATTAGAACTTTAAAATACTTTCATTCTAATCACCTCTCTCCTAACTCACATGCTAGTCTTGTCCATTGTTTATATCTTGTTTTTCTTTTTCCTTCTTTCCTTCTTTCCTTTCTTCCCATCCTTCCTTCCTTCTTTTCTTCCTTCCTTCCCTCCTTTCTTTCTTTCTTTTTCCTTCCTTCCTCCCTCCCTCCCTCCTTTCCTCTCTCTTTCTCTCTCTCTCTCTCTCTCTCTCCTCTTTTCTTTTCTTTTCTTCCACAGTACTGCAAGGCTTAACCCAGGACCTTGCACATATTTTGCTGTGCCACTGACCTATACCCCCAGCCATTTTTTAAAATTTTATATCTTGAGACAGGGTCTTGTTAAATTATTCAGACTGTCTCTGGACTCAAACTTGGGGCCTTCTTGCCACTGGGATTACAATCATCCACCTCTGTGCCAAGATCTATCTTGTTTGCAAATAATCCCCAAGTAGATATTATTGTTTTTCTTATTTTATAAAACTATTTTCAAAGCTTTTATATATTTATTTTCAATTTATTTGTTTACTGCTAATTTTTGAGTTTGGATCTTCATTCTGGGATTGTTTTCCTTCCTTATAAATTCACCTTTTAGAGATTTCTTTACTAAGTGATCACATGAAGTAACTCATTTATTTTGTTTGTTAATGACTTTGTTTCAACTTTCTTTCCAATAAATTAAAATAATATGAAGTCAAAAAATATAATAATAATATGAAGTCCCATTTTGACCATTTCTCTCCGTAGTTTCCGGTCAACTTTTGGTAATTTTTGCTATCACTATCACTCTATTTTTAGATAATCTGCTTCTCACCCTGAGAGCTATTATGATCTTTGATTTTTCCCTATTTTACATTAGCATCGTATTTGGATGTATATCCCTTTTTATGTATACTTGGGATTCATTGTGATTGTTGTGCTTATTTATTTCATCAACTCTAGAAAATTGTTAGCTATTATCCCTTTGAAATTGACTCCACTCTGATCTGTCTATTTTATTTTCTAAAACTCTAAATAGAAAAATATTAAAATTTCACATTCTCTCCTGCATATTACCTACATTTTTTAACTTTTTGTCCTCCTTTGTTGCAATCTTGAGGATTTCTTCTTCTTCAAGAAAACTCAGTCTTTGCTCTTAAGGTCCTCAACTGCTTGGATGCGGTGCACACACATTATAGAAATGATCTGCTTTACTCAGAGTCTACTAATTTGTTAGTAACATCTAAAAAATACCTTCACATAACATCTACACTGGTGGGAGCCAACCATCATAGCTTAGCCAAGTTGACACATAAAATTAACCACTATTCAATGCTATTAACTGATTACAATTTTAGAATTCATAGAATCTATATGATTTTAATGTATATGTACATTATATACATATACATTATATACATATACGTATATAACGTATATGTAACATTTTAGAAATCCTAAGCTCTGATTTCTAATTCAACAATTCTCTCTTAAGCTAGGTTTACTCTGCTATTTTACGTCTCCAGGAATTACATGTATTCATTTATGTATTTAATTTCATGGTTATATTTTTATATGTAGAAGTCCTATATAGTTATTTTGAAAATCTGTGTTAGTTTGTCTTTTTGTAATAAGGTATCCTTGTTCAGATGTTTTATGCATTTTTCATTTATTTAAATAATCCAAATATAAATATTTTATACTGCATATGAATAATTTCAATGTTTGAAGTCCTTATGCAACTACTTTTTGTATTTGTTGTTGCTCTTGTTTGGTTTTGCTCTGTTATATTTCTACTTATCTTTCTTTATAATTTGGATTATGAGTTCCTGTTTGGATATTGAGTTTTGCTGTGGAGATCCTACCAGGTCTGAGTTACAGACTTCTGGGTTATTTCTATCAGGTGCTCTCCATCACTACCGTTCCACTCTGAGATCACTGAATAAATTTCTTGGCTTGGAAATGCCTTGACTACAAGTTGGAATTATTTCAAACCCACAATCTGCATGGGAACATGACTGTCTTTTAGAAAAATTTCATCAAAGCTTGTATCATTTCCCACCCAGAGCCCTGGTTGAGACACATTTTCTTTATCATCTCCTTTTGCTACCATGAAATTTTCTCCCTAATTCTCCATTTCACAATGTGGTATTTTAATTGTACTGACTTACACAGGAGTATCAGTTCTAACTTCTTGTTTTTCATAGTATGTAAGCCATAATTCCTCTCCCCCATGTGACTAATAGGACCCAGAATCTTAGCAGAATCAGGTATAAACTTTGTGAGGTCTGTTGCAAAAGAAAATGTGAGACCCCTTATAAGAGGAGCAGAAAAAAATGTGCCATTAAAGTTGTTAAAATAACAATTTTTTTCCTTTCTTCCATACTGCTTCCCTCATCATATGGTGTTTTTCATTTGATACTTAATGTCATACTCCTTCAAACATGGCAATACTCACTGAGCAAATGCACACTCCCCCAGCCAACCAAGAGCCTGTCTTATGGCTTGGCACTCACAATCTACTGCTGCTGTGTTTTTCATTCTGCCAGTCATTACACCAACGTGCCATGTCCACTAAGGGTTGGGAAATTAATCTCCTATTCCCACCAGCCTACTTTCTCAACCACTATGGCAACACAACCTCCGTGCTGAGACACGGTGTATAGATCAAGATGGACTTGTGGTTTTCCCCACTTCATCACCCACTGAATGCACTCTAGTGCTGCCAGTGCAGGGTGGGAGTTCATCACCATGTCCTCCCCACTCCCAGCCTGGTCCTATGTCCATGTCCTGTCTCACATTGCAGGTAAAGGGTGATAGTGGTTATTGAAGGATAAGGAAGGAGAGGCCTTCTGTGCCTCATATTGCCTTGCAGGGGTTGCAGCAGTGGTCACAAAGTGAAGGTAGGGAGGAGATGGTCATGTCAGACCAAGACGCTAAGGTTGGGGGACTAGACAGCTGAGAACTTGTTCAGGATATTCAAGCAGATGTTGCGATGCAGGCTCATATTTTAGATGAAATCTCCAGTCCCCATCTCTTGCCCTATTTTCCCATTAGAGTCCACTTATAAGATGCAATTCCTAAAATAAAATTAGTTAGAATTTCAAGAGGGCAACTATACAGCAATAAACTCCAAGCAGAAGACCCTCTGAGCATAACAGGATCAGCCACCCTGATTTTCAGCTCCTAAGACTGGCAAAGACTTTCAGAATAGCCAGAGGATGTTGTCACTGGAGCCCACAGAGTTGTGTGGGGAGCTAACATATCTTGTGCCATCCAGGAGCTAACATATCTTGGGGTGGAGGGAAATGAGGTATTTGAACTTTGCTTTCTTCTTCTTGATCTCATTATCTCTTTGTGTCTCCTATTTGCCATACCCAAGGGATCTCACAGACACAGTAAATGAAGGCCAACATTTTAAGGCACAAGACACGATAAAGAAGGATCAGCTGTGCCCTTGGAGGAACATAGACGCCAATTCAGAATTCATGGGCTCTCTTTAGTAGGTAGGGCATGAGGGAGCTGGGGTCTCAGAAAATAGTGAATGTGGAAAACTGTGCAAATAGTCCTTCATGGTAATCATTCACGAGGTTGATCAGTAACTGCTGTTTTGAGTCAGAGCCTAAACCCTCCTGTTTCCCACAGTCTTCACTTTCTCAGTCTAGGTTAGCAGCCTGCCCTTGTAGACATTTGTGTTTGTAATGTCTCAATTTTGAAATTACAATGAATAAAGATCAGCACAAGCTAAAGTACTTACTCCTGGTTAGAGAAACAGATGAAGAATTTCTAGAAAGTTTGATAATTGAGTTGATGAATTCAACAACACAATCAGGTGGGCTTCATTCCACAGATGTAAGGCTGGTTAAACATATGTAAATCAATTAATGTAATTCAACGTATTAAGAGACTTGCAGACAGAAATCACATGATCATTTCAATTGATGCTGAGAAGGGCTTTGATAAAGTTCAACACCCCTTTATGATAAGAAGTCCTGAAGAAATTAGGTAGAGAACGGACTTATCTCTACATCATAAAGGCCATCTGTGACAAATCTATAGCCAATCTCATATTAAATGGGGAAAAATTGAAAGCATTCCCTCTAAGATCAGGAACAAGAAAAGAAAGTCTACTTTCTCCTCACTTATTCAATATTATGATTAAAGTCTTAGCCAGAGCAATTAGGCAAGAGAAAGAAATTAAAGGAACACAATTAGGAAAAGAAAGAGAGGTCAAATGATCTCTATTTGTAGAGGACATGATCCTATACCTAAATGTTGGTGTTGTTAGGAGCATACGTATAGCTGCACATCCTATACCCAAAAGATCCTAAAAATTCCACTAGAAAACTCTTGGAGCTAATTAGCTCCTTCAGCAAAGTAGCAGGATACAAAATTTATGCTTAAAAGAAGTAGCATTCCTTTACACCAATAGTGAAAAGGAAGAGAAAGAAATCAGAACAATAAACTTTTCACAATTGTTTAAATATTTAGGAATGAATGTAATCAAAGATGCTAAAGACCTTCACACTGAAAACTTCAAAATATTAAAGAAAGAAATAGCACAAGACACTAAAAGATGGAATGACCTCCCTTGCTCATGGATCACAATAATTAATGTTGCAAAAATGACTATACTACCAAAAGCTATTTACAGATTTAATGTAATCCCCATCAAAATTCTAAGGACAGACTTTTGAGAAATAGAAAAAAGAACCCTAAAATTCCCTTTTATGCTGCTGGTGGGACTGTAAAATAGTTCAGCCACTTTGGAAATCAATATGGAAGTACCTTAGAAAACTAAGGATGGAACTTCCATACAACCCAGCAATACCACTCCTGGGAATATACCCAAAGGAAGATAAGTCATAATGCCACAGGGACACCTACACTTCCTTATTTAATACAGCACTCTTCACAATTGTAAGGGTATGGGATCAATCAAGACATCCATCAACAGAGGAGTAGTTGAAAAACTGTGGTATATATACACAATGGAATACTACTCAGCAGTAAAGAAAAATGAAATTATGTCCCTTGCAGAAAATGGATGGAAATAGAGAACAACATTTTAAGCAAATTAACCCAGACTCAAAAAGAGAAATACCTTATATCCTCACTCATATGTGGGAGCTAAATGTAGCATAAAAGAAAAAATATAAAAATATTTAGATATATAAAAATGAACAGTCATACCTACAAGTAAGCCAGATAGAAAAGAGGAGGGGATTAGTGAATGGTAGCAGAGGTTAGGGGAGGGGATAAGGGAAACAGAAACTATATAGAGGGGTAAAGAGGGAGAGGAAAAACTCAAAATACAGGATGCTATTATATGAATACATAAAAAGAGAAGGAAAAAATCAATGAGAATGTAATGTATGATTGCATATGATTTTCATTACATATTAATTAAAATTCCTTTTTCCTTTTCTTCTTTTTACTGTACTGTAAAATATGGAAGATAATGAATGTCAAGCAAAATTAATTAATAGTTGCAAAATGGATATAGCAAATGAGTTATTACTCTGTACCCCACTAGCATTTATATACAAAAAAAGATAGTTGAGTCTTAAAATTCACATTTCACACAGTGGGTATTATTGAGAACTCATGCCAAGCAAAATAAAAATGTTAGTAAAGATTTAAAATTGCTTTAATATACAGTAAAAGAAACTAGACAACTTCAACATGCCTGGAACATTAGGTTCTTGGGGTCAATGGTGGAGACAAGGGCATGACACCAGAGAATTTACTCTTATTCTGTAGATTGCTCTTTCCTACTCCTAGGGTTGAGGGTGATCATCAAATCATCTGGTAAATTGTTAAAAATGTGGATTTTTATACTCCAATCCAGGTTTCATAAATCTATGCTTCCTATTACTTCCTTTAATTATTTTGATGACTATCAAAGTTCAGGTATCACCGATAAAGTTTTTTGAGTGCTACCGCGAGATATCTAGTGGGATGAGTACCATTTGAGGTTTCCCTTTAGGAAAGATCATTCTGAACCAATGAAATATTATCCAGAGGTCAAGAGAATTACAGGCCAGGAATTTGTTGGGAGAGTTATTTTTATAACTCTAAAGATAAAAGGGCTGGGGATAGTTAAGCTCAGTTGGTAGAGTGCTGCTCCACACTCTCAGAAGACCCAGGTTCGATCCCTGGCACTGGAAATGTGGGAGAAGGATGTGGCAGTCCACTCCCAAAGCCATTCCGCAACAATCAGCCTATTTATTGAAAACTCTATGAGAGTCACTATGAGTCGGACTGACTTGATGGTACCTAAAAACAACAACAAAGATAAAAGGGGAGTTTGATAAAAGAGGAAGAGATGAATAAATTCAAGACTGACTCCTGAGATAAAACTAACAAATTTGACAAGTAGTAAATGAGAGAGTTTAGAAAAAGTTTCAGATTTATGGTATATGTACCCATGTATATTGTGGGTCTAGAATACCAAGAGGAGAACTGATTAAGGAAAAGATATTTCACGTATATTAAATGTGATGTTTTCATGTGCCACCAACCTAGATTCAGCATGCATCATTCTTCTCATCTGAGTATCTTTTTTAAAGCCCTTTTTTTTAAAACTTTCATCCTACAGATTGACTTAAAAGACTTCTTAACTGAATGTAACTGTTTCTTGATTCCAGAATTTCTAGAACTAGGTAAAAATTTCAACTTTACCTTTGTTTCTACTTTCTTGGGAACAGACATTTATAGTTTCCCACTTCATGGAAGAGATTCATCTCTATCCCTAGAAAAGTAAACATTGTTACATATATTAACAATGGGCAACATAAAATGCCTAACAACATACTAATGAAAAATAAACTTAAGCAGTTCTTACTAATAGTATGTAATGAAAACATAATTCAAAATACTATTAGATTAGTCTGTCATCAGTCACAATGCACATAGAATATTTTAAAATTTAGACACTTATGAAACTATTCTTTATGTATCCATAGACATTTCTTCTCACTAATGAATAAAAATGCAAGATAAACACTAAGTGAAGCATAAAACATTTGGAATTGATTTGAATTTTTTGCTCAGCCTTTATAAAAGGTTCTCACAATTCTCTACAGAAATTTTGGTCCACAAAGTATTCAAATTACTCTGTAAGTTAGGTTTACAGTAGAGAGATATACTCAAGAGAGTTAGCTGTCATAAGGAATAGAAATTCTATTCCAAGCCATTTATTGAAAAAGGCATATAAAATTTTTATTAATATGTAGATGTTCCCGGGAGAAAACAAAATACTTCTCCCATTCATCCTTACCAATTCCCTGTAGATAATAAAGGGAATGCTTTATCTACACTTGAGAAAACTGAAGTTAAAAGAACTAATTCTATTGGTACATTTTTCTGTTAGAGTCGGGCAAAATTTTTATTTACATGTATCTAGGAATACCTTTATACATGTGAGAAATTTCACATGTGATATAACTTGATAGTTCATGGAAGTTCTTCTACATTAAAATACTTTTTTATATCTATAAACATTATGTTGAGTCATTGACATTAGAATAACTAGTGAGAGCCTTGGTGGATTCAAAAGCAAATACTTCAAGAAAGGTAATACATTTAGAACTTTGTTGTCATTTACACTTAGTCTAAAATTTATCATATCTCCTCCTTCTTTAACTAGCTGAGGTCAGGCCACTAAAGAAATAGAAGTGGAGGAAGAGGTGAGAGAGAAAAACTTATATATGGTAATTTTAGAGTATCCAGAGAGGTATTGGGGGTGTGTGTGTGTGTGTGTGTGTGTGTGTGTGTGTGTGTGTGTGTGTGGTGAGAGCAGCTAAAATCTATTTAGCCTGAAGCACATATGCAGTATAATTTTAAACTATAGTCCTCATATTGTATATGAGATCTCTAGACTTATTCTTATATATCTGCTATTTTATATCCTATGGCCTATATCTATATATTTCTTCAAACCTCTATTACTACTATCTTATTTTCTATTTCTGTAGTGTTGAATTTTTTTAAAGATCCAACATATAAGGTGTGCTTAAATGATACAGTGAATGTTTAAATTAAAAAATTATTACAGTAAAAGATACATTGCCATTAACCTCCCTCAAAATATGCCCCCTGACTTTGAACACATTTATCCCATCATTCTTGCCACTTTCTGAAGCAGTTCTGGAAGTCCTCCATGGGTGTATTTAGTTGCACTGATGTGGCTTCCTCAATGTCCTGAATCCATTCAACATGTTTGCCTTTCATGGTGATTTTGACTTGGGGGGAAGGGCCAGAATTCTCACCATGCCAAATCCAATGGATAAGGTAGAAGAGGACACACTATAATGTTTTGTTTTGTTTTGTTTTGACAGAAATTGCTGTACTAGAAGCAATATGTGACATGAAGCATTGTCCAGATGGAGGATGAAACTAAAGACACCTATGAAAGAGGACTTCCAGAACTGCTTCAGAAAGTGGCAGGAACAATGGGATAAATGTATTTGAAGCAGGAGTATCTTGAGGGAAATTAATGGTAATGTGTCTTTTACTATAACAATTTTTTAAAACTTAAACATCCACCTTTTTATCACACGTAAATGTTATCATGCCTGCAGCTGCAGCCCTGTGGCATCTGATTCCGTCAGATCTCGGAAGTTAAGCAGAGTCGGGCCTGGTTAGTACTTGGATGGGACACTGCCTGGGAACACCAGGTGCTGTAGGCTTGGGAGAAGGACCCGGCAGCCCACTCCCAAAAATCAATCTGCCATTGAAAACCCTATGAACAGCAGAGAAGCACTGACAATAATGTTTCGTCTGTTGTATGCAGGGTTGCTATGATTCAGATACTAACTTGACGGCACCTAACAACAACAACAGTAAGTGTTATCATGAAATATTTTTCTCTGACTTATTTCACTTAGCATAATGTTGTGGCAAAGGGCAAGATGACATATTTTTTTTTTTAGAACTGAGTAATATTCCACTGAGCCTGCTGCCATACCACTGTGGCATCAGACCTCAGAAACTAAGCAGGGTAGGGCCTGGTTAGTACTTGGATGAGAGACCACCTGGGAACACCAGGTGCTGTAGGCTGGGAGAAGGACCCGGCAACCCACTCTCAAAAAAGCAATCAGCCATTGAAAACCCTATGAATACCAGAGAACAATACTGTTTCACCTGTTTTAAGTAGGGTTGCTATGAGTCGGACACTGACTTGATAGCACCAGTTTCATTTTCTGTTCTTTCCATAGGAACCTGGTTTATGAACAATGATGCAATGAATATGGAAGTGAAGATGACTTTATGAGGTAGTAGTTTCATTTCCTTTGAGTATATGCCCAGGAAAAAGATTGCTGGGTCATATGGTACTTCTATTTTTCAGTTCTTTAGAAACATCTACACTATTTTCCATAATGGATGTTCCAACCTACACTGTCACCAGTAGTGTACAAGAATTTCCTTCTCAGTCAGATGCAGTGGCCTCTGCCTGAAGTCCCAGCCACTCAGGAGGCTAGGGGAGGAATGTTGCTCAAACCTGAGAGTTTGAGACCAGCTTGGACAATATAGTAAGATCCTAAATCAATTTAAAAACAAAGAAGTTCCATTCTTTGCACTAACTTTTTTTATATTAAGCCTTTTAACGTTGTATTCTGCAATTCTGCTATATGTGTTTAGTGATTCAATTAACTTTTCTGTAGATTCCTCTGGATTACCAATGTAATCTTCCTTTCTAATCTGTATCTTTTACTTCTTTCACCTTCTTTATCACAACAGCGAGAATTTATAGAAAAAAAAAGTTTAAAAGAAGTTTTCAGAGCAAACCTATTTGTCATTTTCTGATGTTAGGGGAAAATATTCCATCTTTTACCATTGACTGTGATGTTAACTTTGGTTCATAGATGCCTTTTCTATAGGCTGAGAAAATTTCTTTCAATCTTTAGTTTCCTCAAAATTTTAAACATGAATGGGTATTGAATTTTGTCACAGGTTTTTAAGTAGCATTGATTAAGTCATTTGACTCTCTCCTAATTCTCCTTATATAATGAATTATATTGGCTAATTTTCAAAGATTAGATGAACCTTAAATTACTGGAATAAACCTTAATGATTAAGATTAGTATTCTCTTTATGTTAGCAGATATGATTTGTTGTTATGAAGAATATTTACATTTAAGTTCAGGGTGGATATGTATCTAAAGATACTTACCTAAAGTCCTTTTAATATGTTGTTTGGGTCACAGAGTTGTGATGAACTCTTAAAATGACTTGGGAAGTGTCTGACTCCTCTATTTCCTGAAATAGTGTATGTAAGTTTGGTAGTACTTCTTTGATATGGTAGAATTGTCCAGTAAAGACATCTGACCTAGAGATTTTTAGTGTCTGCTGGAAATTTTTGAATTATTAATTCATTTTTTCATCAAGAACACCCCTGAAGAAGTATGAAGGAGGACCAGTGCTACAGAAACAAAGGAAAGAGAGTATTTTTTAAAGTGCCAACATTTTCAGGTATTTGACAATGAGTTAAAGTCATAATGGATTTAAATGGAAAGAAAGAGAGGTCAATATCTTGAAGACATATTAAGGAGCAGGTTATAAGATGGGGAGGATTTGACCATGTTTATATATGAAGATGAAAGAAGAATTTGAAAGTACAGAAGAGAGAGGTAATCCAAATCTCATTGAGAAAACACTGCCTTTTAAGTTGATCAGAACAAGAAATGTGATATAATGCCAATTATTTATTGACATAACTTATAAAAAACAGCATTTCACACTCATAATAAACTTCAAGATGGATCATTTCCACATATATTAAGGCACTATTTAGTTTTATTTTCTCTTCAATTTTCTGTATAGAATACTAACCAGTTTTCACACATTTGGCTTATCACAGAAGCACTCATGATTTACCAATTATTTTTCTTCAGTTTCATCTACTTCCTCTTTGTGTGGTGCTATGCCTCATCACATAAGAATGTCATGTTTTCCCATTATGTTAGTGTATACAAGATGAAGAAAATGTGTTTTCAAAGCAACATTCTAAACATAATGTATGATGATTTTCCATCACTTATAATTTGTAGCACAGTTTCTTTCTGGTTTCTAACATGACATAACTTAAATCTAAAATTCAAAGAACATCATAATTGCAACAATTTATAAAATGTTACTAGTATAATTATAAGTAATAATAAACCTTGCACTTTTATATGCATGTCAATGTGTAGCTTTCATATATATGACGCATTCTTACAAATGCCTTAATGATGTATCTGACTCTATTCACAGGGATGGAGATATTCTTCACTGGTTGCTAAAATACTGTACCATCAGAGATCTTAACCATTTTGAGTTACAGATAAGTTTGAGAACCTGATGGAAATTTTGCTCCATGTCCCTAGAAGAAATGCTTATATCTATACCTATATGGACATGTAATTTTGCATACCTTTCTGTTGATTTTGTTAGATGCCATCGAATAGAGTCCAACTCATAGCAACTGTCATAGGGGTCATAAGCATTCAATGGCTGATTGTTTCAGGACTGTTTCAGGAGTGAATTGCCACATCCTTCTCCCATTTTACAGTGCTGGTGATAAAACTCAGGTCCTTAGAGAGTGCAGAGCAACACTGTACCTTTCTAAATATATAAAAAAAATCATCTGATTTAAAAGAATATATGATTTTTGGAAAATGGGGACAACATCAAAAGAAAAATAAAAGGCATGAATGACATAGACAACATTACACCATGGTTTAAAAGCATAAGTTTTTGCATCAGATTTGGATTCATGTCTTGACCCAGCACTTAGCAGCTGGATGATTTTGGCTAAGTTATTTAACAACTCACGGCTTCTTTAACCAACATCATCAAGTTCAGTAAAAAATATCAGTTCATGGGGTCATCCAAGACTCCAAAACAAGAAAAACCTTTCATTATTGAAGATATTTGAATTTAAGGTTTAATTATGTTGTTATACAAACTAAAACACCTTTTAAAAGTTATTAATATATCATTTATTCATGCAATAATAATTATGAAAATATTAAGGAATTTTTAAGGCACTCACAAAATTCTAATTGGTTTTAAACTATAATTAAATCAAACTAAAACTAACTTAATAAAGTACTTTTTACATTTTATAATGTAGAGATCCTAAAAATTATAAAATTAACAATTTTTATGAGATCGATCATAAAATATGGGAAATGACACACAAAATCAACTATTTATAGAAAATAGGAGCAATATTTTCATCTTTGGGTGCTTAGTCTCTATAGTTATTATACACAAGATTTATACTGGAAAGAGCCTTACAAATACATTTTGAACAAAGCCTACACTTTTGACTATATTTGTTATATACACACACACACATACACACACATATGTCATGTAAATGACGCTGGCTATTAGCAATGCTAATAGAAAATAACCTATGTACAAAGCACTATCTGTTCTAAGTGCTACAGCCCTGAATGCCTGGCACCCACCTCATGTCACAACGTAATGAGAGCACACAGAACAACACTCGTGTATCAACTAGGAATTTTTTGAAAATAGCAAAATAGACTCTGAGGTCTATTTTGACCCCACAATACCAGTTGAGGGTGTACTCAAGTGTAAAGTGGAGCTGGAATAAGGATTAAATTAGATATAAACTAAAGTATGTGATTAATGCATACATATAGATTATTGATGTTTGTTTTAAATATCAGGGAGACAACTTCAATTGAATAGACTACAAAGGCATGACGAATTTTTATGTCTTTTTTTTAAGGTCTTACTATTTATGTCCAAATCTGCAAAGTTTGTATTGAACACTGCACGAAAGTTAATCCCAAAATCTAACTTCTAATTGCTGAGCTTGACAGAAGGAATATTACTGTGTTGCATACACACTGCTCAGCTACAGCCTATTTCTGGTGGAGCTGACATTTTAGGGTTTCTTCAAATAGTCACAAGTGTCAGGACACCGTGTTAGTAGACAAAATTCTCTTAAGTATTTAAAATATTCCAAAGAATGATATGTATCTCACAATGTTATTCTCTTCATGTGTGTGTGTGTGTGTGTGTGTGTGGTACTGGCGGTTGAACCCAAGGCCTGGCGCTTGCATGCTTTACAAGTGTTGGACCACTGAGCTGTACCCCCAACCCATTTTTTTTTTTTACTTTTTTGAGACAGGGTCTCACCAAATTACGCAGACTGCCTCTAGTCTCGAACTTGCAATTCTCCTTCCTCTGCTTCCTAAGCCGCTGGGATTACAGTCATGAGCCATCACACTCCACCACAATGTCATTCTAGGTATCAGTGAATCAAAGATAGCTAGACTGAAAAGATGTTTAACACTGCCAGAAAAGTATACATATGCTGCACAAACAAAAAAATGTGATAATTTTATGACATGGTCTGAATTACCCTTCTTACATTTTTATCATCAAAGGTAATGTTGGCATATAATGATACATATAATAATTATGGATCTTAAAACATAGTATAAAGCTAAAAGTTTAATACTGGTCTCAAAGGCTATTCATTTGGCTGATATTGATGCATTTGGCCTCTTAAAATAGTGCTTTCTCAAAAAGTCCAGTACTCTCACGCATAGCCTCACTAAACACAGTGAGGTTTTAATTTGAATTTTCTTGTCTCTTCTCTTATTTCAACAAACGAGCAGTATCCTAAGGCTGTGTGCTGACCTCAGAACATAAGTCTAGACAGAACACTAAAAATTCCCTTTAAAAGGTGCCATGAACAGTATCCAAAATATCATCCCTTGAATGAGTTAGACAGTTTATTGTGCCAAATCCTTCTATGTGTGGTTGCACCCAAAGCAGGTGCTTCTATGGAAAATATATCCAAGACCATTTCTTTCTCATTTTACTTTGAGAAAAGCCAGTTTTTAATTTTAAAAGTACATGTTTAGATGACTCTAAGATGTTTTATTAACAGTAATTCAAGAAACTCCTAATTGAGGCTACAAGAAGGTATCTTTCTCCGAGGATCCCTGTCATAGAGTAAGAGCTGTGAAGGTGTTTTTGGAAAGCTCCTGCCCTTCTGAAATTGAATTTCATTCAGGATGTTGAGATTTTAAGAACATTTTGCTCCCTTGCCAGTTATATTGTACCACCAGTTTTTATTTAAACTACAGATTCTTTTTTGTCTCTTTCTCTGCAAGAGGCTGGCACAAGATCACCTCTTGAGTAGAGCAGACATTCCAAGAGATGTCCTGCCAACAATAATGGAAAGCTGGATACAATTGAATGTATAAAATGGTACCTGAGATTCTTAGCAAACTGAAAGTTTAATACTTCACATCCAAAGCAGATGCCAATGACTACAGCTGCTGGTTCTGTGTGTGTGTGTGTGTGTGTGTGTGTGTGTGTGTGTGTGTGTGTGTGTGTGTGTGTGTATGTGTGTGGGTGTGGGTGTGGGTGTGGGTGTCTATATGTGTATGCTTTTTAATTCATGGTTTTTCTTTATGAATATTTGAATATCTACCTTTTAAAATATTTATAAAGTCAACAATTTCTGTTTAATAAGATGGACCAAAAAGACCTTTAATCACTCACAGACTCAAGGAAAATGATGTGTTCCAAATAAAAGATTTAGCAGGAATTATTTCTAAAATATCTTAAGTGTTCTCCAATAACATTGGCCAAACATAATTTTTAATACTGACTGAACTTTTCCTCCCCTTAGGAGTTCTACACTCATTTGAAATAAATAGTATGTCATTAATACATTTTCAAATCTCAAAATGTTAGCCTGCCTTTTCTAAATTGTAAAAACATTACATAGAAAAAAATATTAATAATCTATTTCTTTAATTTAAACAAAGGCATGATACATTTATCAAACACTCAACCACTACAAGTACCACAAGGAATCTAAGGACACCTGATTCAGGAAATGAAACAAAAGTCTACTTTCCTAGAAATACTATGCTGCACAAAGGAAGACACGTAACCAACCTCTCTAGAAGCCTAGAAGCCGGGCTTGTTGCACTTTCGAAGGTGATTCTTTTATTCATCCTTTATCTAAATTACAAGAGTGTGGGGAAGAATAATTGTAAAAATTAAACATTGTTAAAATATGAAAAATATAAATTACTGAAGATACATATATGTCATACAGTTTCACAGGAAAAAGATTCATATGGACATCCTATGTAAAAAAAAATTGTAAAGAAACAATGACATGAATTGATTACACTTTAGGAAGGCTATCCTTCTTAAATAAGACTTTGAATTTGGAACAAAGACTTTAATACTGGAGGACCCACTATGGTGTGGCTGATTTAAAGCACCAGGGGTTTAAACAGTCACAGTATATTATTTTCGGTAAGTACACTTCTGGAATGTTTCAGTTTGGATTATGCATCCTGGAAACATGGATTTAATTAAAGGAGCCTTTCAGATAATTATGGGACTGATTTTCAAAGTGTGCTAGATGATTCAGATTCCTAGCAATATTCTGAGTTGCATCATTTAAAGTTTGGTCTGGAAGGGCTATCCTCTGAGATTTTACCGTTTTCCAAGAACTAAAGAAATTTCCTGGCAGAACATCTAGAAGTTAAAAACTGAGATCTGAAGCATCTTTATCTTAAATACTGTATTAGTCAGCTGGTGTGTTGTTGTGGCAGAGAAATTGACCAAAACAAACTTATGGAGGGAAAGATTTGTTGGAGCTCATGGTTAGAGAATTCCCATCCATTGGGGCAAGGCAGGCACATGACATAGCAGCACATCAGGCATGGCAGGGCCCATGTCAGACAACCTTATGTCATGGTATATCAGAAGTAGAGAACAGAGAACAGAATGGCTGAAATCAGGGCTCTGGGTAAAAACCTCCAAAGGCCTGAACATAGTGACCTACTTCCACAAAGCTACATCCCACCTCCAGAGTTCCATAACCTCTCAGGACAGTGCCACCAGTGGGGACCAAACATACGAACAAATGACCTTTTGGGGACATTTTAGATCCTAACCATAACAAACACTACCTACTTTTAGTAAGTTTTAAGAGCTTCTTGGGAAGTCCTCTAAAAAGCCTGCTGGGATTTATCAGGACAATACAGCAGATGATTATTTCAAACCTTGTCAAGAATCTGGGATCCCTCCCAAAGTACTAAACAGTGAAAAGACCCATTTGGCCATATGACACACTATAGCATGTCTGCCCAAGGATTGTTGTTGTTGTTGTTAGGTGCCGTCGAGTCGGTATCTGACTCATAGCAACCCTCACAGGGTTTTCAACAGCTGACTGTGTTGGGATTGCCTTGGGAGTAGATTGCCAGGTCCTTCTCCCATTTTTGTGGTGCTGGGAATTGAACTCAGGACCTCAGAGACTGCAGCACAGCGCTCTACCAACTAAGCTAAATCCCAGCCCTTAGCTGGCAATCCACTCCCAAGGCAATCCTGAAACAGCCATTGAAAACCCTGTGAGGGTTGCTATGAGTCGGATACTGACTTGACAGCACCTAACAACAACGCTGCCCAAGGATAGATTAAAAAAAATGATCTCCAAATTAGAAGTTTATGCACCCCCATTTGGAAGAACAAACTATTTGGGTCTGGAAAGAAAAAATTATAACTTATACCTATATTTTCTGTTTAAGTCATTGAGATATATATATATATATATATATATATACATTTAGAATATACCTAATATAACAGTAGCACATATTGTATAGCATAAATAAGTAAGCATGCTAAAATACATATACATTTTCAACAATGTTTGTCTAAAATTACATCCCATACCCTAAGACAGTCTCACATTTTGGGACCTCTCAGCCTTCTCTGAGCAGGGTATAGGGGCAGTAGACCCTGTTATCTGGAACTATCTTATGGCAAAATGTGGGTGGCAACTGTGTCATTTCATTCCAGGCATTTCTGGTTGGCACTCACTGATTCAATAAATATTTATTAAGCACCTGTGAGACTTGTGGCTAAAGGAGTGAACAAAATAGGCAGAGCATAGAACTTTCATTCTGACAAGAGAAAGAAAATGAACAAGCAAGAAAATGAAGAAGATGTAAATCCAACCAAAATCACATATCTCTGATGTGAGAACATATTGTGTATGTGATATTCTTGCCAAAAATGTCTAGCTGGATTCTAATCATAAAGGAATAATTAAACACATTAAAATCAAAAGATATTCTTCAAAATTATTAATAACATGAAATTCAAAAATAAACTGGGGAAACTGATCCAGGCTGACCAACATTCATATCTGATATAAGCAATATGACAAATTATTTGTATGGTCTGATAAAAGTGCCATTGTGCACGTCCTTTAAGTGGGATTCTTACATTTTTAGAGTTCTAAAAGAACATTTAATAAGTGCACTGCATCCTCTTTGTTAACATTCTGCAATTCTTTCTCATAAGACTTTAAAATACATTTTTCTTTAATTTTCAATGAAGAAAAGGACCTTAAAGATTATTTAGACAAAATATCTCATTTTCTATGCGAGGCAGCTAAAACCCAAAAAGGCTAAGTAATTTACTCAGCTCCTGTTTTGGATCATTTGTGATAGCAATAGAACACTATTCCATACTCATTCCATTGTACTGTGTGATTCTTGAAATTAACTGTGAAGAATGCTCCTTTAACTACAGATTTTGCTTGCTTCTCCTGACTAAGCAATTATTATTGACTTATAATCCCCCATTCTGCTCCCTAAAATCCCCATCTCTTTTGGAAATGACAAATTTTCTAACACTAGGATTGTTGATAATGATCATTCTAAAATCATGATTCTTCATAATATTTTCACAAGTTGAGATTCATTTTCTTTAATTTTTAAAGCCTACCATGTTTCTCTGAGTCATTAAAGGTTTCCTATCTTTCTTCTTCTTTCATCCTCTTTTCTTAAAAACTGTAAAACTTTTCTGTCCTAGACTGAGCCTGAGTTTTCTCTCTCTGTTTTCACTATATTTTTTGGCCCCATCCTTCCCTAGAGAACTCTTTTAATTCAATAAAATCTCATACTCTTGATCTCTTGAACATCTACCATTTATGTTACTTTTCTTCTGAAATTTTATGTACTTCACTTCCCCTGTACAAATCCTAGAGATTTTAATCTCTTTAGGGATAACTCTGCACAGAAAATGTTCTTTCCAGGCAATTATAAAAATTATAGGTAATAATATCAGCAAAAAGATCAATAACTATTTCCTGATTTCTTGAATTAAGGAATATGTCATCTGAACAAACATCAGAAATATAAGGAGTATATTAATCAAAGATGCAATTAATGTGCTTAGATAAGAAGCTACTGAAGTATTAGGATTTATCACTAGAAAAATATAGAACTGCCATAATATTCTACGGAAAAAAATTAAAATGATAAATAAATAAGGAGCAGCAAGTAACTGTGAATGAGAAGATGCAGTTGTTTCATAGAAATTAAACATTGCCTTAATGTTACTATCACTGTATTTAAATATAATAAGTATGCAATGATAGATTATCCCAAGACACTAATGGAAAAGAGGTTATCATTATGAGATATTTATTATAGCTAGGTTCTACTTCAATGTATAATTGAAATATCAAACATGATACATGATCAGCAGAAAAAAATACCTTAAAATCATCCTAAAATCCAATCCAAGCCTAAGGAAAATTATGAAGCTACTAGAAGTGAAGAGGATAAGTTATGTGGAGATACGGAAGAAAGTCAGATTAGAAATGGAAAACAAACCACTTCTCTTAGATGTTAGTGAATAACAAATTCAATTGCTTTATTTCATTAGTCTGTTTAGACTTGTCACTTAGACTATTATTTTCTTTGTGTGATATTTAATAAATTGAATATTTGAACTTGTGGGCAAGTGTAATAATTAAAATTTGAAAGTATGAATAAATACTGTAACTCTTTCCCTATGATAGACCTCAAAGTGTATATTGCTCTTCTAAATAGCTGGTTGTTCAAAGCCCAGCATTTAAAGCTGCATTTCATGGAGTGGTATTCAAAAAACCTGATTTATTCTTGGTGTATAATCTTAAAACAACATTTTTTCATACACTGCCTGTTAACTTTATTTGGTAGGGCTGGATTTTCCCTGTCTTTGAAAGTAACATCTCAGTATAGATGGTACAATGTCCAGAACCATGTATAATTAAAACTCTGAAATCATTTTACAATTGAAGCATCTCTATCCCACATCATAGCTCATGTACTCCTTTCTCAGATCACAGAAACATGATGATGTTATCAGCTTCTCTCTCTAGGGCCTCTTCATGCCTCAGTCTATGCCACCCTCTCAGATAGGACCTTCCACATGTTAACTTTCATCTCTCACATTTTATTCACAGGTAAACTACGCATATGTTCCCTGGCCCCAATAAAATCTGAACTCTCACTAATTGCTAAAATGTAATTTACCATCTCTCATCCTAGATATTTCACAGATGGGAGTTAGATCCCACTCTTGGGGTCATCTTGTTAAAACCTCTTTTCTACATGTGACCATAATAAACAAGTAATGTAACCTCATCCCTACACCTTTGAGGGTACACATGGCTGCTCACAGCACCTGTTGCTCTCTCCTAAAAAATCCCTCCTTGAATTCTCTCACTACAGGAACTTTGTCTAAAGTTAGTGTTAGGAGATAGCATCTTCTTTCAAACTGATCCCTCAAAAGAAATTCTATAAACTCTACATATACTGACCTTTTGGTACTGTCCAAATAGAGGAAGGGGCTAAGAGTCCTGTGACTACTTTTCTGTTCCTCCCCTTAAGTATTTGCATCTGTACTCATTTTAGAATGTCATATTAGTTCTCATTCCCTCAATTTAAACTACCAACTCATTTTTTGGTAATACCACTACCAAAAATTCCATACCCTAAGACTAAATAGTAATAATAAGTAAGTAAATAAGTAAATAAATAAATAAATAAATAAATAACTTAAGTGATGATGGAGTAAATAGTTGGATAATTACATGCAACTCTTAAAGATTGACTTAGCAGCCAGGTGCAATGGTTCATGCCTTTAATCCCAGCCACTCTGGAGGCAGAGACAAGAGGATTGCAGGTTTGAGGCCAGAGGCAACCTGCATAATTTAGCAAGACCCTGTCTCATTTAAAAAATTAAAAATGTGCCTGGGGTGCAGGTCAGTGGCAGAGTGCTTGCACAATACATGTGAGGTTCTTGGTTCAGCCCCAATTACCATTTAAAAAAAAGGAAAATGGACTTAACTATCACCTTCACCATTTAATATTTATAAATTAAATGGCATTACTTTCATATGGCCACTGGATGATGTAAATCCATTCTAATGTCAAAATTAGGTCAAGCAGACCTTTGAGTAAATAAACTGAAATTTTAAAGAAATATTTGCAAGTAGAAGATCCAAGAGGACCCATGGAACAATCTCCCTCTGCACCCAATGGCCCTTTGCATGTGGCCAGGATAGAGTCAGAGAGTTTCTAGGACTTGCATCCAGAATAACAAGAATTTTCAGTTAATCAGCATTATGGTTTGGATATAAAATATCCCCAAAGACCCATATGTTGAAAACTTGGTCCCCAGCTGGTGGTGCTACTGAAGGTCCTAACTTCAGCAATGTATTAATCTATTAATGGGTTTCTCGCTGAATGGGCCTCACTAGAGGAAGTGACCCCCACACGTCTGTCAGTTTGCCGCACTGTGGGGGCTTGTGTGTTGCGATGAGGCTGAGAGCTCTGCCACTGTAATCTCGGACATGCGCAAGGTTACCCATGGTGGACAGGTTTTCAGCTGAGCTTCCAGACTAAGACAGACTAGGGAGTAGGAACAGGCGAGCCACTCCCAAAACAACTAGCAATTGAAAACCCTATGGATAGCAAAGAGACACTGCCAGATATAGTGCCGGAAATTGAGGCCCCCAGGTTGGAAGGCACTCAAAAGACTACTGGGGAAGAGTTGCCTCCTCCAAGTAGAGTCTACCGTGATGACAGAAATGGAGTAAAACCCATTGTGGTGCTGGAGACGTCTATTGAACATAACATGGACTGCCAAAAGAACCAACAGATCTGTCCTAGAAGAAGTGCAACCGGAGTGCTCCTTGGAAGCAAGAATGGCCAGACTGCGTCTTACATATTTCGGACATGTAGTCAGGAGAGATCAGTCCCTGGAGAAGGACATCACATTTGGGAGAGTGGCAGGTCAACACAAAAGAGGAAAACCCTCCACCAGATGGATTGACACAATGTCTGCAACAATAGGCTTAAACATAAATAAGATGGTTTGCCTGGCACAGAATCGGCAAGTGTTTCGATCTGCTGTACATAGGGTCGCTATGAGTCGGACTCGACTCAAAGGCACCTAACAACAACAACAGAGGAAGTGAGTCATTGGGCACATGCCTTTGGAGGTTTAGCTTGTCCCTTGCCATTTTCTCTATTGTGCTTTGTCTCTGCTCCTCACCCATCATGAGTTGAGCAGCTTTGCTCCAGCACATGCTTCCTGCCATGAGGTTCCATCTTGCCTCAGACTCAAAGCAATCATCGACTGCAACCTCTAAAACTGTGAGCCAAAATAAACCTTTCTTCCTATAAGCTGAGTTTCTCAGGTGTCTTGTCAGAGGGACAGAAAGCTGACTAACACAATCATATTATCCATGGCAGTGTGGAATTACAGTCCAAATTAGCAAGACCATCAGTAGGACTTTTGAGTGTTTTGGACCTACTGGTGCTCAAGCCATTATTATGTCTATGTTGATCCATGTGTCCAGTCCAGTGAACAGCTTGCATAATGTAGTTAGTTTATTCAGACTGTCAGTCTCTCCAGAATGAGTATTGTTGAAGAGCTGTTTCTGCTGTTGACCATATATTTATCACACACACACACACACACACACACACACACACACACACACACACACATCTGAAAGATGCCAGTTCCCTAGCTAGGAATTTCTAAAGGTGGCAGAGTGGTCTTTCACTTGCTCTTGTCAAGACTTGGGTCATTGCTGCCTTCTGGCCTAGTTATTAGGCCCCTTAAAAGAGATAACTCTTGTCTCATTAGAGTCCCACCCTCCGTCCCCACCCCATTAACTCCAGGTTCTAGCACCCCCCCACACACCAAGCAAAATACTCCAGAAGTAAGGTGCAGGATGTGCAGGATGGGCAATACCTGTTCTCTTCCACAGTGTGTGCGGCCTTGGACTGCTCACTGTAGCTCCCTCGGCTTCAGGCTTCCCATCTCTAAAATTAAAATAACAATAATACTTAACTCCTAGGCCTCTTGAAAAGATTAAATGAACTTAGTAACTCTAAGTCAGCAACCAATATATTAAGTGGACACCAGAGATTTTATTAATTGGAGAGATCATGAGAAAATTTTTTATAGCCAAACATCTTGTTCTTGAGATATTAGGCACACCTAATAAGATATATATTATATCTGCACATAATATAGTATATATGTATGAATATAAATTCTATACACTGAGAATTATTTATTTCATCACATGCTTTCAAATACTTCTCTGCAATTATAGAATGAGTTTTCAAACATGCATATAATAGTGAAAATATTTAGCTCATAATTCTAGGTAATTATTTCTGAAATATTCATTTATACATATTGAAATTTGATATTAAGTATTCACTTCAATTAAGTAACAGAAAGGGATAAGTTTATGTGTCAGGTCCAGGGAAGATCTTTACTAAGACCCATTAAGTAAGTCTCCATTTCACAAAAATGCCTTCTTCACATTTGTAAAATTAAGTGGAATAAAAAAGAAGAGATTTCTTTGCTTCTTTTGTAGACCTTCAAGGATTATGCCAGAGAAATTGGGTCTTACTCTAACCTTACTATAGGCTATTCACAACAATAAAATGATTTAATATCTGTGGAACTCAACTTTTCTCAGTGAAAAAGTTGGCAGTTATGTGCTTTGGGTTGCAATGACTAGAAAACACTGTCTCAACTATTTTAAGCAATCATGAGATACAATATCTCAAGAACAAGATCTCTATAAGTTTACCAGGCTCAATGCACAGTACCTCCGGATCATTATACTCCTCCTCTGCATGTCTCTCAGTTTCAACTTTGTCCATATATGGCTTCACCCCACCTTTGTCAGTCAAAAGATGGGGTTCCTGGTTCACATATAACTTATAAACATGGTAAGATCCAGTGGAAGGAATACTCTCTAAGAACAAGAAAACATTTCCCTGAATCATGTCAGCAGTCTTCCTTCAGGTCTTCTTGGCTAGAAAAGAGAAGGTCGTGCCAAGAATGTTTCCAGAATTTGGAGAGATAATGAGAATTTACCCAAGTTGTGTGAGGAAGAAATTGATAATTGATAATTTTTTTTATCAAAAACACTTTGAAGCAAGCAACCAGGAGTACTTGATATCATCAGTGAGGTCACTTTCAGTTATAAAAGAAAATATTGAAAGTCTATTGTCATTGTCTGATTAATAATGATATGCTGTTATACTGTTAGATGCTATCAAGTCAAGTCCGATTCATAGAGACCCTCATAGGGTTTTCAATGGCTGACTGTTTTCAGGATTGCTTCTGGAATGGATTGCTATGTTCTTCTCCCAATTTTGTGGTGCTAGGGATCAAACCCAAGGCCCCAGAGAGTGCAGAGCAGCACTGTACCAACAGGCCTAAACTCAAGCCCCAAAAAGGACATACTAGGTGATAATTTAGTTCAACAATCAAGTAACTGGGCTTAAAAGGGCAAATAACAGTTGAATATAAGTTATAAACTCCATAGAGGAAGGGAACAAGATTCCTACTCCAAAGAGATCCAGATATTCTGAAAATGCCATGTAGTTTTGTAATGGTCCCACTGGTAAAGAGGGGTGTTCAATTTTACTTTATTTACATTTCCTTAGGGATGATAATAAAATGTGTCAGTCTTTACTAAGTAGTTGTCAAAAGAAAGGTGGAAGAAGCAAATAACTACATCTTGCCTACTAAGTTAGAACTCAGCTTGAATCAAAACATAGACTAGTAATGCTGACATAATCAGAAATGAAATGGTACTAACTGGAATTTGGGCTGAGATTTAGCTCAGTTGGTAGAGTGCTGAGCTGCAATCTCTGAAGTCCAGAGTTCAATTCCCAGAACCGCAAAAATGGGAGAAGGGCCTGTAATCCACTCCCAAGGCAATCCCGAAACAGTCAGCCATTGAAAACCCTATGAGGGTCGATACCGACTTGATGGCACCTAACAACAACTGGAATTTAAATAATCAGGAAGAAAACCTTGTGAAATTTTGATTCTTAAAATGAAATAACATTTTTTCCTATCAATAACTGTTCTCTAAAAAATACACTCGTAGCATTGACCAAACACCTGGCTTATTCAGTAACCACTATTTTTCAAATTTGGAAGGAACAGCACTGTTGTAAAAATGGCCCATACTTGCTCACTAGAGCTAATTGTGCATTGTCTTTCCAAACTTTAAATTCAATAATAACAATTAAACTTGAAATTGTCCACAATGGGATAATTAATACAAAATCATTTGGCAAATGCCATAAATCAGAACATTTTTGCTCCCAGAGAGCATTAACACTAGAGGTGGCAGCACATAAGTGTGAATAAAAGAATCCTGGAGTTACATTTTTTTGTCCATATACTATCTTTCCTACTTAACATCTCTGAGCATCAGATTTCTCATTAGTAAAATAGGGCTAATAATACATATTCCATAGAGAAAGAATAGAATTAAATAATGCATTTTGCAAGTGTTATTACTATTTATGATAAAGATGACCACAAAGTCATTATATTGAAGTTGGGAATCTGTGTTTCCCACTGTAGAATCAGCATGGCCTTTTGACTGTTTGTCCCATAAAATCTGAAGACAAGGATGCTGTTCCAGTTTCCAGGCCCAGGACTCCAAGAAACTGAAATCTTTTATTTCCTGTCTCTTGGGATATTCTCTCTGGAGAATATTAGTAGAGAAACAACAGATATGATGGATGGATGGGTGGATGAATAGATAGAAAGATAGATAGATAGATAGATAGATAGATAGATAGATAGATAGATAATTTTAAGTAATTGTCTCACGCAATTATAGGAGGTGGCAGGTCTGAAATCTTCAGGCTAGACTAACAGGCTAGAAATCCAGTGAAGAGTTAATGCTACAGTCTTGAGTCCAAAGGCAGTCAAAAGGAGAATTCCTTTACATGGGAACTTAGTCTTTTTCCCCTTGAGGAATTCAGCAGATTGGATGAAACCCACTTATGTTACATAGGATAATTTGCTTTACTCAAGGTCAACAAAGTTAGCTGTTAGTCACACCTAAAAAATACCTTCAAAGCAACATCTAGGCTAGTGTTTGACCAAACACTTGGCCACTAGGATGCAATCAAGTTAACACATAAAATTAATTATTACATGATATAGCTACTTCTAGGTAAGAAGTCTGACATGCTGCAGAGATCAAATACAGAGGCAATGAGAAAACATCAAGATGGATAGAGGACCAACTAAAACCAACCCTTCAAATGTTCCTGTCAAGATACCAGTCATGTAAGCGATACCATCTTGAATCCTCTAGTCCATCACAGTCATTGGCTAAATACTACCAAGACAATCCAGGCAGTACAAGGCAGAGTTAAAGAATTGTGCAACTGAGTTCTGTCTAAATTTCTGGGACACAAAATTGTAACATAATAAAAGCGTTGATATTTTAAGCTACTTAATTGTGGCATGATTCTTTAGACAAGAAGAGATGACTGAACACTATATTTAGATTAAAATTTATTTAGGATACAGTTATGATACAATTACATTCATATTTAGATTTCTGTGCCTCATCACAAGCTTACAGTTTGTTCTTTTCTAAAGCACAGGCATGTCTGAATCTAAGTGCATTTGCATTAAAAATTGAGATGATTCATGAAAAATAAATAATCCAAAGGAGAAACCAGAGTCTTGCAAATAATGGTGACCCATTTTAGTCATGAGAATACATAGGCCTTTGTATAAGTGCTTGCTATCTACCTTTCTACTCAGCTTCACTTAAATTAGTGCCCTAATCCTTATGTATGTAGAGATGTGTTTGTCACAGATGAGGGATGAGTTGTGGGGAGGAAGAGTACTATAATCAAAGCCTGAAGGGGTTATTTCAGCTAAATTCTGATAAAGTAGTGACCACAAGAATTTTACATGTACCCTTTGCTACAGGACATAGCTTTAATACTCACAAGGCCTCAGCACATGAGGGGTGATATGAGTACCCCAGAGAAAAAGTTACACCTGTCAGGAGTAGAGACCTTAACAGACACTGTATCAGTGCCCACTGACTCAGCTGTGACTGGCTTAGCACAATCAGACAGAAAGTTTCAGGGAAAGAGGAATCAGACACAAGGTCCATGTGCTCATCACAGGTGAACAAGTGTCACAACCTCCTGGGCACACTCTAAGTACTGGAGGGAAAAGGTTTAGGGAGCTGAAACCCTCCTGGGGGAATGAGATCCATCAAAATATGAAATTGTGTTCTCTTAAACCCAGCTTTTCTTTGCTTTCAGCATTCCTTCTGTAATACAATCTATTAATGTCTATTACATGCTCAACACTCGCTGCTAAGTAGTCAGTCTCTGGTCATCCCATTCAAATCAGCCACTACCAGATGGGTGGTGATCAAGAATCAGTCACTCTGCAACAAAATGTATGACAGTAAATCTATTAAAACAAGAAACAAATTTCTGTTAAATATTATGTAAACCAATGAAAAATGTGAACAAAAATTTTTCTGTCTCTAAAGTAATTTTTAAAGGACAGATCACTATAAAAAGTTGTTAATTTAAGGTAATAAAATTATAAAAGATTGAGACAAAAATGTAGAAAGATCATGCACTCAGATTCCTTCACAACTCTCTTTAAGTTCTTGTTTCTTTTTAAAGGAACCAAATCTGGAACTTATATCTGGGGACAAGAATGTCCTGATATTTTTAGGTGACAACCAAGACAAGCCTCACCTCTCATGGTTTGTTCTCATTTGTTTTTGAAAATCAAATGACATTGTATAAAGTTCCACTTCATTTACAGTAGACAGACAAGCCACAAGCAGACAGTGGATTTATATTAATATTGCTGTGCATATAACTTAATATCGAATATGATTCCTTGTTTTTCAATCACTATTTGTCATTGTTTGAATCTAAACTATCCCCCAAAGGACATGTATTTGAATGCTTGGGCCCCAGATGGTGATGCTGTCCTTTGTGAGATAGGATTCTAGCTTTGCAGATGCAGCTTCCTGAGGGAGGGCATTTAGAAGTTTTTACCCAGATCCTTGGTTCTGGTCACTCTCTACTCCTGATCCATCAAGTGTGAGGTTCTGTGCCCCAGGCACCCCATGCCTACCACACCTTCCACCTTTGTGGACTGAAATCCTCTAAACGTGAGCCCCCAATAAAGCTCTTAACCCCATAAATTTGTTTCAGTCTGTTTCTCTGCCACACTGATGATGAGCTGACTGATCTGCTATTGATTTAACTTATTTTGCTGAGCTTTTTTTCTGAATGACTTGACAGTGATTTAGATCAATATATGCTTTCTCATTTTTAAGTTTTCATTACTGCTGAGAGCAGAATTGTTTTTTTTTTTTTTTTTTTTTTGTCTAAGCTGGTAAACCAGCTTTCACAATTTCATTTGGAAAGAGATTGCCCATACTTTTTAGAAATCTTGTTTCTTTTAGTTAATGTAACATTACTGACAGTATTTCTTTGCTAGTCATAGGATTTTCAATGGCTAGTTGGTTCAGGAGTGGTTCGCCAGGCTCTACTCCCTAGTCTGTCTTAGTCTGGAAGCTCAGCTGAAAACCTGTCCACCAATGCTAACCTTGCTCATATCTGAGGTACCAGTGGCAGAGCTCTCAGCCTCATTGCAACACACAAGCCCGGACAGGGTGGCAAACTGACAGACGTGTGTGTGTGGGGGGGAAATGTGCTGCCCAAGCTGGCCTTGAACTCGTGCCAGCCTCCTCCTGCCTCAGCCTCCTTGTTCACCAGTGTGTGCCACCACTGCCAAAAGAACCAACAGATCTGTCCTAGAAGAAGTGCAATCAGAGTGCTCCTTGGAAGCAAGAATGGCCAGACTGCGTCTTACGTATTTAGGACATGTAGTCAGGAGAGATCAGTCCCTGGAGAAGGACATTACGTTTGGGAGAGTGGCAGGTCAACACAAAAGAGGAAAACCCTCCACCAGATGTATTGACACAGTGTCTGCAACAATGGGCTTAAACATAGATAAGATGGTTTGCCTGGCACAGAATCGGCAAGTGTTTCGATCTGCTGTACATAGGGTCACTATGAGTCGGACTCGACTCGACGGCACCAAACAACAACAACAACATTATTGAGAAGATAAGATTCAAGATTTCAAAATTGCCTATTACACATTCTAACCCTCCCTAGGTTCTTAGTTGTATTAGTTACAGTGAGTAAACTAGTTTCCATACAAACAAGCCTTCAAATCTCAACAGTGTACACAATAGAAGTTCACCTCTTACAAAAAGCTTAATTCTGAGTTCCTATTTAAAGTCATTTTGGAAGCAAGATATTTCCCATCAATATGACTCAATTATTTCTTAAGGTCTCAGAATCCCCTCCTGGATTTTCTACAAAAATCCAGTGAGCTTACATAGAGATGAGCATGGGAAATGGTTCAGAAGTTTTTAAGGGACTAGGCCTACCAGAGACATGTGTTAATTTTGTCCATATTGCATCAGACAGTATTCAGTTGCCTGGCAACATCAAACTGCAACGAATACTGAGATATGTAGCCTGTGTCCTAGAGAAAATAACAGTTTGAATGACCACAGAAGGCCTCCACAGGATGTAATATTTCAACACACAATGACAAATTTGTCCTGGATCCTGAAATGATATTTAAAGGTAAACATGAAGCCAGGATTCGGTGGAACAAGCCTGCAAGCCCATCCACTCAGGAGGCTGAGACAGGAGGATTATGTGTTCCAGGCCAGAGGCAGTCTGCGCAACTCAGTGAGACTCTGTGTCAAAATAAAAAATAAAAAGAACTGGGAAGCTCGGTGCCATTGTTCACACCTGTAGTCCCAGTGGCTTGGGTGGCAGAGACAGGATGATCACTAGTTCAAAGACAGAGGCAGCTTGTGTAACTTGGTGAGATCCTGACTCAAAATTTGGAAAAAAAAAAAAACTGGGCTGGAAGTACAGCCCTGTGACAGGGCACTTGCAAAGTATGTGTGAGGCCCTGGGTTTAACCTCCAAGTACCCCCCAGGAAAAGCTAACTGGAATGAAGCTCAGTGGAGGAGCTCTTACCTAATATGCACCATGAGGCCCTGGATTCAACCCCCCACGTACAAAAATAAGTAAAATAGAAGTAAACATCAGGAGTTAAGAGAAAGATTTTCTCCCTTCTAAATTGTTACTGTCCTCCCCAAGGAATCAAAAACTCAGTTGAATTTTTCCTATATGTTCTCAATTATTGCTATCAATGAACATAGGACTTTGTTATAATATCTACTGTAAATTGCCTTACACAATGTTACACTTGTAGTTCAGGAATATTTTAGTATTAATTTTATACTAATGAAAAGAAAGTACAATTTTTAGAGAAATAAGCCCCAAGATGACTTAATAGCCAATGTAGTTATTACTGATTTTCAATTGAAAAAATGTACTTGGTTGACTTCTTTGAATTTTCAAAACTGATAATTAACAAAAAAGTTTTAATTACACAAAGGTAATTACAGATTACAGAAACAAAAAAAAAAGCTAAGAATGGTATTATTATAGATGGTCTAGAAAATGCATGTAATAGTTCTGACAAGGTAAAAAGAAAGTTCACTGCAGGAAAAGTTTCTGTCTTAAACAGAACTGGAGCCCAAGGATATATAGAAAAATATTACCATAAAAAGACAACTAAATGGAAGAGAAGTCTTTGATGGGGGGGTGAGATGGGGGGGAGGAAACATACAAGAGGATAAGAGGGAACCTATATGAATAATGTACAGCAAAGTGTATGTATGGAAATGTCACAATGAAAAGCATGTCAAAATGAATCACATTAAGGTGTACATTAAAAATTTCCAATAAAAAAAGAAACTTAATCTGAGTTCATCATACACTCTGTGATACTGTATGAAAACCAAATGTGTTATGAAAATAATAGAATAATAGGTAGAAATTTGGACAATATATGTCATGAAAGTTTATTCCAAGGAAAACCAAGCCAGAATTATATAAATTAGAGTTCTAAAAACATTCTTCTTAGTTTAAATTTGAAATAACCAAATGCAATTCAGCAAAAATATTCAAAATAATTAACTTAAGATGTTTAACCAAAAAATTCTCTAGATGTCCCAAGGGAACATAGTGTTCTTAAACTACAGTCCAGAAAATTTTAAACTATGACAGAAAATACCTCAGTTATGTATTTCTAATATTTTAAATTAGTATCCAGAATTAAGACATTGTATGTCATAGCATTAATGGATTCTCTTTATAAAATACTCCTTCTGCAGTCCCATTAGAAGAAAGACAATCTCCTTGTCTTTCTGTCTTCTTTGAATGACCTCCCAGTAAAAAAGAAAATGATGCCTCTGTGGCCACATTTTAAAACTCATTTTCCAGTCAGCAGTGTTTAATTCTCTTCATCTATTTATTCATTCTAGCACAGGCCAAGAATATTCTGGCATATATCAAAGCCGGAGGATCAAGTTGGTGGTGTCTGATAGTCAGTTCTTTGGAACAGTTATCATCACTGGTGGGATAATGATTTATTTGACCAGTGTGTGTAAGGAACAAATTGGAGACACCTGGAAAGAAGAACCAAATGTTAGTAAAAGTGTTATAGGTGAGATTTATGTTCATCATTCTTGGTCACTTCACTTTCATTAATTTCTCTCTTTAAGTTCTTCACTGTGTGGCCCAGCTTGGCCATCGTCCTGGGGAGTACAGTGCAATCTGGACCTTTCCTTTGTTTCATTCTCTCATCTTGGATTCCATGTCCTTCAGCCCCATCTTTATCCTAGGTGAAGGTATTGATACAGTCAATTAATCTCCACTAATATGTTAGTGTGTACCATAGCTTTGATATGGTACTCCTTCTCTGTAACCCTGGTATTTTATTATTGGTAATTTTTAATGTACAACTTAATGGATCTCATTACATTTCTATACATGTATTTCATCATATATTGCTCAGGTTCACTTCCACCTTACCTTCTCATGACCCTCCTACCTGAACCCCTCCCTCCCCACCAATGGTATACCTTCTTATTTGCATGTCCTTTTTTTT